>JABXWE010003595.1:0-29468 GCA_014611495.1 Limonius californicus
CTGTAAAATATTGTTAGATTTCTGTAAAAATAAATAAGTATTCTATCAAACATATAAAAGAAAAAACCTTAACACCAAGCAGTTTCCATTTAAATGTTTCTTATTAATAATTATGAATTTAAACGAAATAAAAAAAAACAAATAAGAAATTAAATATAGACAATTTTAAATAATATGAACAGTATAAAATCGGCGGTTGTCTACTTTTTACTTGATTTATGTAAATATATTTAACCGCATTTACAATTCTTACAAAACGACTTTATAAATGATGCTTCAAAGTGCAGCTGAAGTATTAATTTCGTACGCTCTGTATGCAATACTTTATGCAAATATGTAGTTTAAATGAGATCATCGAATATGTTATTCTGTCTCAACAGTAACGGTTTCAAATAATTAACATCCCTAGAGAGTCTTACATCTACTTAATTGAAAATACATACGATGGCTTCCCAAAAAATCTGAAAATTAATACCTTGGGAAAGCCAACGAGAAGTAAAACCCGTTAGGGAAAACTGTCACTCTAGAAATACCCATTTTGAGGCTTTTATAAAAGTACTACAAATAAACACTTTTCTCAATTAAGGAGGTGTGACCTCTCTGGACAAAGAGTTCAACTGCGAGGACTGCTAATTTAAATTAATTAATTCATAAAATTACTGTTGTAGTAACAATTTCTTTTTTCTTCATTTAAGTTAGCTGGCTGGTTTTAAATGGTTTTTCTTCTAAAAACTTGAAAGAATTTTCAGACAATTTTTTGTTGGTTTTATAAAAATAATTTTAGCAGAATTGCTATTAATTGCATATGATAATTAAGCGTAATTAATGTAGTGGGAAATAAAGTAATTTGAATTAAAATTGTAGGAAGGCCTTTTTTTATTTAAAATTTAAGGAGGTGCCCAAATGGTACACCATCTGTTCGACGTGGGGGCATTGGCCACGACAATCTTTTCTAACCTTTCACTTTGGACTTACAAGTGATTTTTGCAAACGTGCGGGTGTTTAATGCATAAAAATTCTGCTTGTTTCCACAAATCCATCCTACATCCACATAACAACGAAACGCAGTTAGGAATGGCGCAATATTCTACTTCTCGCGAAATTTGTTGCCAAGTTGAAGCTGCAAGAAGGTGGCGGAGCGGTAATGCAATTTTAAACAATTATCAGTTCAGCAAAGGTCAACGAGAGTAAATACGAGAAAAGACACTTGCTTTTGCTTTTACTAATTTGTTTTATCTCCTAGTTTAAGTAAGCACATCTTGGGGTTAAAAGTCAACAAGGTCAAACACCTAAATCAACTAAATTATTCATTTGAAGAAGGCTGGCGTACTTGGAGATAGGTCTACGATTCGGTTGTCACTTGATGTGATTGCAATTCTTAATAACAAAGTTGTCGAAAAGGTGACCCTGTTAACGAACTTTACTAAATGGGCAAAATATTTCACCTTGAATTTGTGTTATTTCAACAATTTGATTTCTCAAAGCTATCCAATACTGTTGCTGTTGCCCTGAAAGGCATTGTAAGATCAAAATACCCGTAAACCTTTACAGCTACGGTAGATTCTGATTCACCACACACCTACATCTAACACTCCAACATACGAAAACAAATATAGTTCCCCAGATTCACAAGATCACCATTCAAAATCTCCAAAACGAAAATCAATCTTTAATATTATCGTTCCTATATGATTCGACCAATTCCTGCCTTTAACCAACTGCCTTTGTCATAAGACTTATCGTTCCAAGGCCAAACTTTGGACGCAGATGACTACATTGCAGAGTACAAGAGACTGCAATGCAGCTGTCAATGGCGCAGTGCTCACCGTATTATCAGATTTGAGGTAAGTTGGTGAAAACGCACTGAGCCTTTCTGCATGTCTGGCTATATCTGGGAATATCATTCCGGCACGTTAACTGAATTTTTTATTATCAACATTACAGATGCCTTATTTTCTATAATTAAATGCGAATAATGCCAATAAAAACGGGATTACTTAAAAACTTTAGTCTTTTTTGTTATTTTATATTAATTTCCAAGACATCACGACACTACAAAAAGAAACTATTATTATTATTTTATGCTAATTAATTTAAATTCCAAATCAAAATTATAAATTGCAGCAAAATCCCCAACCGGTTTGAATTTTTGCACAACATCGCCTATTTCCTGTCGTAAATGTTATAAGGTACAGAATTAAATCAATGTATTAAGTACTTATAAGTCCACAAATGGTAGAAAGTTTGACTAAAATTAGTTGCCAAATAAGGACTAAGAGGAAGTAACACTTGATACAGGAAAGGTCTTTATTTTTATTAATGCATAAAATAATTTAATTAGATTTTATTTAATTCATTAATTTGTTTATTGCAACTTTAAAAATTTTGATGCACTACACATTTTAATCACTTGATCTCTAAGGGACAAGGACAAGGACCAAAAATCTTTGTTTGACAATCGGGCCCGATGGCTTAACGTGCCGAACCACAGTCTGTGACATATTACAGTTAGATACCTCTAGACTGCAATAGTAAATACATAGAAAGGATGACATCCAAAAGCCTAAATTTGTACGGTTCAGGTCTATAATTGCATATACATAGAGCGGAAATGGCCGTCGCATTTTCGGACGGTCGGGCCGGGTTTCGAATTTTTAGAGGTCAAGTCTATAATTGCAAATAGATATAGCGCGACAGGCAGGGCCGGCTTCTGAATTTTTATGGTCAATGTCAGATGATGATGATGATGATGATGAAGGTCTATAATTGCAAATACATAAATGAGGTCAAGCCAAGTAGCCTTCCGATTTTTACTGGAATGATGTATAACTGCAAATACATAGAGCGAACGGAACCAAGGCGGTTATCGTATTTTTATGATTCAGGTCTATATTGGCAAATGTTTACAATAGACGGGCCGAGTTTTTCTTGATCGGGTATACAGGGTGTCTCAGAAACAATGGGCCAGCGTTTACTCATAGATTCTTTAGGTTAAAATAAACTGATTAAACCTAATATACCTTAGGCCGAAAGTCCTTCCTTAAGAAGTTATAGGGCCTTAAAGTTCAATTTTTTATTTTTTCTTTTTATTGTAATTTCCACAAATCTAAAGATATTTCTTTCAAATTTGGTACACATACATACCATTATGTAGTAAAGTGGCAGCAGCATTTTCATAAACCAGACTTAACTTTAAGAGGCACTTAACCTACCACTCAAATTTTGTATTAGCTCTATCTTTGTTATTAGTGGAAAATTTTGCAGTTTTCTTTTATTTTCTGAAAGAGAATTAAAAGTTACATAAATAAGGTACTCTTAGTCCAAACGCGTAAAGGCAACCGTTTGCCTGAAAACGCTTGTGCAAGTTTTGAGTTGCCGTTAGGACGTGCAATTATCAGGTAGCCATGATCACAAAAACAATGGGTAGTTCTTGTTACTGCAGAAAAAAAAAACAATGCTAAGTCAATTAAATACTTTGCTGTAATAGAAATTTTATTTTTTGAGCGTAAACGCAAACCGTATCTCTCATTTAAGCACTGGAGAATTCGTTATGTCGCGGCATTTTCGTAAACACAAAACAAAAATTTAAAATAAAATTTCTATGACACCAAAGTATTTAATTCACTTAGCATTGTTTTTTTTTCTGTTGTAACAAGAACTACCCATTGTTTTTGTGATCATGGCTACCTGATAATTGCACGTCCTAACGGCAACTCAAAACTTGCACAAGTATTTTAAGGCAAACGGTTGCCTTTACGCGTATAAACTAAGAGTACCTTATTTTTGTATTTTTTACTTCTCTTTCAGAAAATAAAAGAAAACTGCAAAATTTTCCACGAATAACAAAGTTAGAGCTAATATAAAATTTGAGTGGTAGGTTAAGTGCCTCTTAAAGTTAAGTGTGGTTTATGAAAATAATTCTGTCACTGTATTGCATAATGGTAAGTGTGTGTACCAAATTTCTTTAGATTTGTGGAAATTACAATAAAAAGAAAAAATAAAAAATTGAACTTTAAGGCCCTCTAACTTCTTAAGGAAGGACTTTCGGCCTAAGGTATATTAGGTTTAATCGGTTTATTTTAACCTAAAGAATCTATGAGTAAACGCTGGCCCATTGTTTCTGAGGCACCCTGTATAATCGCAAAAACACACAGTGTGTCTATCTTGTTGGCTTTCTAAATTTCCAGTTCGGGTCTATATTTTCAAACAAATAGAGAGGGACGGGCGAACGTTTATCGTATTTTTATGATTCGTATCTATATTGGCAAATATTTACAACAGAGCGGGCCGGGCCGTCTAAAACTTTTTTACAGGTTTAGTCTATAAATGCAAATACCCAGGTAGAACCAGATCAAGTAGACTTCTGAATTTCGACGAGAGAGATATATTTGCAAATATATACGACGGAACAGTCCTATTATTATGATTCGGGTCTATATTGGCAAATATTTATAATAGATCGGGCCGGGCCGACTAACAAATTGTACGGGTCTATAATTGCAAATACCCAGGTAGTGCCAGATCAAGTAGACTTTTGAATTCTTATTGGACAGATGTATAATTGCAAATACATACCGCGGTCATATTATTAAGATTCGGATCTATATTGGCAAATAGTCTTTAATAGAGCGGGCCGGGCCGTCTAACAAATTTTTATGGGTTGAGTCTAGAATAGAAAATACCTAGGTAGAATCAAATCGAGTAGACTTCTGAATTGCCAATACATAGAGCAAACCGGGCCACGTCGATTTTAGTATTTTTATAGTTCGTGTCTATAGCAACAAATATACAGAGTGTTAATGAATTGCAGGGACAAACTTCTAGTACTTAAAGTACACATGAAAACAAAACATTTTTTGTTAATAAATGTATGGACAAAAGTGTTTTCTTCCAGAGATATAGCTTCTTAAAGATTCTTTAAGAAGCGCCTAAATGTATTTGAGACGAAAAGCTGTATCCATCTGAAGCGAAATACTTTTGACCTGTATACATTTTTGATTAACAAAAAAGTGTTTCTTTTGATGTATACTTTAAGCCCTAGAAGTTTGTCCCTGCAATTCACTAACACTCTGTATATTTGTTGCTATAGACACGAACTATAAAAATACTAAAATCGACGTGGCCCGGTTTGCTCTGTGTAGAGACGAGAGCGAGACGGGCCGGGCCGCACAGGCTTCTGAATGTTTACTGGTAAGGTGTATAATCGCAAATGTTTAGAGTATGCTAGGCTAAGTAGCCTTTAAAAATGTACAGATCTGATCTATATTTTTAAATAGATAGAACGGGACGGATCGGGTCGGCTGCAGAATTGTTACGGGTCATGTCTATAATTGCAAGTACCCAAATAGGACCAGACCGAGTAGATTTCTGAATTTTTATGGAACAAGGAGTTTATAACGGCCAATACATAGGGCAAAACGGGCTGGGTTGATTTCCGTATTTTTATCATTCGGGTCTATAACAACAAATATATAGTACGAGATGGCCCAGGACTGACTTCTGAATATCTACTGGCCGAGTCTATAATCGTAAAGCACACAAGAACCCACGCTAGGTCTGCCTTCAAATTTTTTACAGATCGGGTTCATAATTGCAAATAGATGGAACGGGCCGGACTAAAACTACTTCTGAATTTTAACAGATCGGATCTATATTTGCAAATGTATAAAGCGGACGGTGCTGGACTGTTAAAGTTTTAGGGGTCGAATCTATAATATACAGATCGGGCTGTTTCCAAATTTTACAAATTGGTTTAAATACATACATAGAGAGAGCCGGGTCGAGCTTGGTCTGCTATTAACATTGCATAGTAACAAGTCATCAAAAAGTTTTCAAATTAGGGAGGACTATGCAATCTTTTTGCATGTCTTATTGCGGCGAGATACGTTTTGAGGTTAAATTCGCTTTCCTTGTGTTTACATTAGAAGAAATAAACACAAGGTACGGCCGGTATGTAACATGCCAGCTACAGCATGCCTTGTAGCACTCACAGCCAACCCTAATTTTAAAACTTTTTGATCGCTCGTTAGATGGTACTTATTTAACCATATTCGCTATTCATTATTCCAATACGATATAGGAATTTTACTTATATTTGTCAAGTAGAAGGTTGATAGTATGCAATGTCTTCCAGACACCTAACGGACCAACCCGGTCTGAACAAGATTGTAATTTGAAAAATCAGGCTAGGGACGGACCCCTAAAACCGGGACTCTACACATCTGTTAAAAGAAATAAAAAATATTTCTATGTTATATTAACCTTACGAATTTATTATGCCATTAAACTTTGACCCCTTGTATTTAATTCACTAAAGATGACATTTTCTATTGGAAATGATTTCCCCAACAAACTGTCACGTTTTTAATTCCACTATGAATCATCTTTTATATTAACTGAAGAACAATATAGTCTAAAGTTGAATTATTATAGCATGTTTGTTATAGTCATTAATCAACATACTATATACGATTTAGAAGTAAAAGAAACATTTCGAATTTTGTCGAACATTTTGTGAACATGCTAACCTCCTTTTTTATGCATCCTGTATTCAAACCTTAAACTACGAATGCATAATTGTTGCAGAAACTTTAACCATAAATTAAAAGTTTGAACATTTTATATTCTTGTTGGCAGCTTGCATGAGGAAACAATTTATGATATTAATAAAATTTCATCGCTAGACCTTTAACGAACGACCCAATAGTTGGTAAACAAGAAAATGGAAGGATGTTACAAAACTTTACGGTTTTAAGTGCGGAAATGGGTTTGACCTGGATTGTAGTCTGAGCCATTTAATAAACATACGTAAAAATGAAATAATAAAATTATTTTTTCGTAAGAAATTCCCTAGGTCTTTTAGTTCAAACACAAGTATTAAGGGAAATTTTAGCCCCTTATAACAAAGTTGTAAAAAATTTAATCCAATCAGCGAAAATTACAGTGGAAACTGGAAAATAGAATTAAATGTTACTGTTGCAGTCGAGCCGAGGAACGGAGACAGCAGTACACGGTACGTTTTTATTGCACGAGGGCGCTTTTCATTTTCAAATGTTACAGAATCTTATTAGAATTTTTTATCTGGTTTTTGTATGTCAACGGACCCTGTGATTATTCTTAGACGTTGGGTTTAGAAATATACCAATAAAGATAAATCGATAAGAAATATATGCTTAGTCAAACTTCCATACATCGAAGTGCCAAGGGATCTTGAAACAAATTCTTCATAAAGAAAATTCGATATTATATGGAACAGCAAAATTTTTAAATTGTGAAAACTGCTTAAATACTACGGAAATCAATGTGTAGAAGAAATTTAGAAATTATTTCTACCTGAATCTTGGTCTTCGCTTTGCCTAATAATTGAGTCATTAATTTTTGTAGATAAGATTCGGGATATACCAAAACGTGCTGCTATGTCTTTTTTCCTTCATTTATCGATTGCATCTAAGAGCTTCAACTTTTCTTCACATACACTTAACCAATTTCTGCTTGGTTTTGCCATTTAATAGTTTTTGTGATAGATTACACTATGCAAGAATGCAAATGCAACTGCAAAGTAAATATGTGCTATTGCATATACAAGCCTTCATACAAATCTACGGAGCACAACAAGGGTTGGAAAAGTCCCTATAACAGTGGTAAAGTAAGTTTCAAATTCCGAGAATAGCACAATATACCTGACATTGAATATATGTACAATACAATTTTGTTACCTCTTCTGCTTCAAGTGTTTTATCTTTTACGAGATGATCTTCTCTTATGGCTGTGTTGCGCGTGTAAAGTGCCACAGACATAGAGGACCTACAGCTAGCTTAACGTGGGCTCCAAACCACGGGAAGTGTAATCAATTCTACTCCAGAGAAGCTTTACTAGCCAGAATACCTCGCTGTTTTGCCACACCTTACGAAGGAGAACGGCCGTCTTTTATTATCTCTAATGGGAAGGCCAAGGTTGCAGTATATATATCAGATAATAAACGACCTACAATGGCTGGCAGGAAATAGAAGACGATGGAAGCATATAGTGCGGAATCAAACCAATCAAAAAGGTTGATAACTGAGGAGGAGGAATGCGAGAAACAGCCCGTTTTTTTAATTTTTAAGGTACAAAATGTTCGTTAAATAGTAATTCGAAGTTTTACACAAGAGTCCTAAATAACACGTTAAAAATGCTCTCATGCTCATTTAAATCATCTTTGTGTCAAACCAACAATGTAAGAAACACCAAGGGTGGCTACACAGGGTGGTAGATTTTTCATTCCACACTAAATATTTCCTCCAGAATGAAACAATTAAAACATATTTTTTGTTATTTTCAATACTTTTTCTGCTCTATGCCAAACATTAATCAAGAAAATTACCTCTAGAAGAACAACAATTAGGGATATATTTTTTATATACTCTATGTATTTTTGCCATACGTTACTTAATTGTAATTTCAAAACTAATTTTATTTTTACTACAATAAGAAGACTACCAAAGCAAAAATATTATTAAGTTTAGTTAAACGGGAAGCTGGCCACCAAGATCGCCCGATCTTACAATATTCTATTTTTCTACCTTATTATTAAAACCCAAATAAAGCCAAAACTATTGTTGTATTCACAATTCACTAAGGTTTCAGTTAATTGCAAAAACACAGGTCGATAAAAAATATATTTGTATTCGCTGTTACTATTTTTAGTTGCAATTTTCTTTACTAAAGGGTTTGGACAGACCAGTAAAAGCTGTTTTAGATTATGGAAAGGTTATTTCTGAATTGCGCCCTATTAAATAAAATATTTACTATCGAATGAAAAACCTACCACTCAATATTCGTAATATTATATGTAAACCTTAATTAGCTGTAAACATTTTGCCCCTTCTTTTTTGGCGTTGGTATTAAGCCTTAGCAGTAGAAACAGAACCAAATTTTCAGAAACGTTAACAAATTTGTATGCATTATTATGTTACAATGCTATGGTGTTACATACATGTTTATATACAGGCTGCTCCACAACTAGTTAAAAAAAATTTAGCTATTTGTTTGGTGAGGTCATTTTAAGTAAAAGTAAAAAATGTCTAAAAAACATAGGTACTATTCTAATTAATTTCGACACTAGAGGAGATCAAAGTTTTACTGGCATAATTAATGTATAGCCTTAATATTAAGTGGCCTGCGAGAAAACATTTACAACAATCGGTTATTTAAAATCTAACTTTTAAACGATCGTTTAAATCAGAACAATATGCAGGTTCTTTTAAACAAGACTCATGTGATATTAGGCGATGTTGCAATTGGTATTCGATAAAGCATGTGTTATCAGCATGATGGTGCTCTGCTCCATTATGGAAGGTGAGTGAGTATATGCCTAAATCATCGATATCCTGATAGATAAATAGCATGTGGAGAGCCTGTCATATGGCCTCCAAGATCTCCAGATTCAAATCCTCTGGCACATTTTGACCATTTATTATAAGAAAAAAATATTTTGATGTTGGTTTTTAAGTATTTTGATTAGTTCTGTTGAAGGCCACTTGGTATTAAGGTTTTGAATTAATTATGCCTTTAAAATTTTAATCCTCTGTATATGCGTAATTACTTGCAAGTTGGTCCAAATTCCTTAGTCATTTCGTACTTAAATGACAACAGCCAACTGCCACAGTTTTCTACACTACTTATGAAACACCCCGTATATTGTGGAAATATTTAAAAATGGTTATACTGTTATAAGGAGGAGCATCAATATTTTATAAACAAAACATCAAACGTGAATTTTGTTTATTCCATAAGGAAATCTGTAATAATCATTAAATGGCTATGAAAATAAAAATAGAACTTTTTCAAAATGTGCGACTTTGTGGAAAGAAAATTTAAAAATTATATTTTCAAGCGTCCTGACAAACTTTAGGGTTTTGCATCTCTTTTTACGCGGTTTTCTTTATATTTAATCTGGAAACCACCAAGCAGATGATAAAATAAATAATACGAAGGAACATCATACTTTATAGCATAAACTATTGTTATTATATAAATAAACATTTCGAATAGGATAAACAAACCATTACGTCTCTGTAAACATTCAAATCATTGCAACTTTCCTAACGTTGATATTAAGCCTTAATAGCAGCAACAGATAATAATAATAAATTACCATACCAAAAACGTTGGACTAGTTTGTAAAAATCTAATAATAATTTTTAATGTAACGGAAAAGAAATATAAAAATGTAAATTCGGGGACCTAATAAATTGTACGTTAAAAAGCCACGTTATTGTACATTTACTGGCATTGAAATTCCCATTTTCCTTTGTATTAATAACGTGGGAACCCCCTAAGGGTGGTTATATGTTAGATGCAACTATCATTAATTTTATAATAATAATAATTAAGCTCTTTATTGTTGCATACAGTTTTAACCTAGTCATTCAAAACTGTGTCAAGTTTTGAAAGGTTGTGTTAAAAAGATTTTTTAAATCATTGTTTACATGCACAAAATTTAGAGTAGCTCTGTACGAAAACATTAATTAGTTTATTGGCTTAATAAAGCAATAACGGTTACGCAAGCATAACGAATGTACGTAACGATTACACTATTATTATATGTAGGAGAAAATTAATTAAAAATAAAAATTAATTGCAGGTCATGATTCAGCTAAATAATTAACAGGTAAATATAATTACCGGGTAAATAAGAGATTGTTAATGCCGCGTTTACACTTAATCTGCCATGAACTAATTCGAACTCGAAAAATTCGAATTCTACTTTTGCAAAAGTTTATGAACTCGAATCTGGAAAGGTAATCGCATACACCTGTAGAACTAACCGATCAGGTGGAATATCCGCTGTTTCTGAGTACTTACCGTTGTAGTTGTCGTATGCAGTTGGAATATACTCATGAGGAAAAGTGTCGTTGCTGTAGGAAACCGCCAAAGAAGTTTTCCCGACAGCTTTGTCCCCGACCAGCACGCATTTTATTTTACATTTTTTGTTTTCTTTTTCGATTTTAGTTTTTTTCTTTTTAAATAACATTATCGGCATGGATTGTTCTTTTAGTAAGGGTTGTTTAGTGTAGTTTAAATTCACAGTCGCTTGCGGAGTCATGTCTAGAAGCCTCTCACTGTTTTAAGCCGGTAATTAACGAAACGCCATCCGGTTCATTTATCGTTCAAAGAAACGTCAACTGCACATTACTTGCAATTCACAACACGTCCTCACTGCAACATGGACTGACTCATACTAACCGCGAGGATAGCTAAAGAAGATAAGAGAAATCGAGAGTTCTGATACAAGTTTGAATTTCTTTTCATTGTTGCGGCTTGCGACATCTAGCGAGAGCGCGTAGTGTCTTGGTAAAAGGGACACCTAGAGATCGGAGCAACACCTTGTAAAAGCTTGTTTTACAGGGATTTTGACAATAACATCCTGGTTTATTTATGTAATGAAGGGCTTGAACAGTCAGGACCGTACTCAAAAATAGGTACACTAAAGGCATGATTGGATAAGTACTTTTAATAAAAAGTTACTTCAAGATTCTGATTATAAGTAGAATATCCTCTATTTTATTTTCAGTTGTGGAATCTATATTTGATTTATGTACTGATATTAAATTTGCTATCATTGTTATTACTATAGAAAAAGTGCGCATAGAACCTGTCCGGGTAAACTTTTTTATGCAACGTAAATTACACATACAAGGCGGGCCAATGAAAACGAAACAGACCCGATTTTTCATATTTATCATCATTTTTTACCATGTACTGAGGAAATAATATGGAAATACCAGCGTGGATTCCAACAAGGTAAACCAACAACAGATCAGATATGCGCATTCAAACAAATCCTGGAAAAGTCACACGAATTTAATATTGAAACGCACCATCTATTTATCGATTTTAAAAGTACATATGATAGCATAAACAGGGAAGCACTCTATAAAGCTATGGAAGAGTTTGAGATACCAAAACACCTTGTCGAATTAGTCAAATTAACAATGACGAAAGTTGAAAGCAGAGTGCAAATACAAAATGACCGATCACACCTATTCAATACTGTAAATGGTCTACGCCAAGGAGACGCCCTTTCCTGTCTGCATTTTCACATAGCCCTTGAAGAAGCCATCAGAACATCCAAGATCAACAGTAACGGAACGATATTTAACAAGTCCATTAAGGTGTTAACATACGCTTGGAAGAAGTCTGCTAGCTGCCAAACAATCTTTTGTAAATCTCGAAGAAATGGGCCTACAAATCAACGACCAAATATATGGTTGTGTCATGTAAAGGACAGCGTCCAATAATCCGCCAAAACCTTACCATAGACACGTATAACATTGAGGCAGTGAAGAAATTCGTCTACTTAGGGTCAGAAGTTAATACAGAGAATAACAACAGTGCAGAGATTCAGAGAAGCATACACCTAGCGAATAAAAGTTATTATGGATTACTGAAACATCTTAGATCCAACAATATCTCCAAACAGACGAAAATAAAAATTTATAAAACGTCAATAAAAGCAGTAATGCATGGTTCAGAACCATGGATAATTGCTAAACGAGGTGAAACTGCACTACAATGCTTCGAATACAAGACCCTAAGAAGCATATACGGGTCAGTAAACGAAAATGGAATGTGGCGCAGACGCTACAACATTGAACTCTACCAAATATACGACAAACCAGACATAATAAAGACAGTAAGAATTGGAAGATTGCAATGGATCGGCCACTGTCAGAGGATGAGCGTGGAGGATCCACTACGGAAAATTCTAGAAGGTAGACCAAAAATGAGATACCTAGATGAGATAGATAAGGATCTACGAGTACTCGGAATACGCCAGTGGAAGACGAGAGCTGGAGACAGAAATGGATGGAAGAAGATTCTTAAAGAGGCAATGGTCCACCAAGGACTGGATGGCCAACGATGGTGATGAATCAATCATATCGAGACCCACCACCCTGTCAGCACTGGAAACAGAATCAACGTCTCCAAATGAACTAAAGGAAATTATAGCAGTACTACCTAAACGTAAATCACCTGGCCCTGACCAAATTTCCAACTTGGTCCTCTAACATCTAACTAGTAAATGCCTGGCATATCTAGCTTCTCTGGTAAACGTATGCCTGCGAATAAGCTACTTTCCCAGGACATGGAAACATGATCATACCCTTAAGTTCGCCAAGACTAGAAAAAATAAAGAGCATATGACCAGTTACCGACCCATTAGCCTATTACTACCCTCTATAAACTCCAAGAAAGTTATCCACACTCACTTTATCAAAATAGTAGACATATCCACATCGTCCAACCCTTTCAATTTGGCTTTAAAAAAGGACACTCGACCTGCGTCCAACTATAAAGAATCAGCGAACTAATCGAAACAGGATTCGTAAACAAATGCTACACCACCGCAATCTTCCTAAATGTAGCTCAGGCATTTGACAGGGTCTGGGTCGAAGGCCTCAAGAAAAACCTACTAAACTATGACATACCTAGATATATACTAGCAGTTGTCTTTTCCTTCTTAGAAGATCGCACATTTGCTGTCAAAGTAAACTCTGCCATCTCCGAAACTAAAGCACAGGGGCGGGAGTTCCCCCCTTCAATATCTACATCTTTGACATCCCTGAAATTCCTGCGTCAACAGCAATGTTTGCTGACGATACAGCTATTGTTACACAAAGCACAGACCTCAAAACGGCAGTCAAGCAATTACAAACTGCAACGGACAAATTTGGAAAGTGGCTCAAAAGCTGGAATATCCAAATCAACTCATCCAAGTGCCAATGTAAAATCTTCATGTTAAGAAGAAATAATTGATCCACCTTCCTTAAAAATCAATGGAACTGTGCTACCCTGGAACCCCACAGATTCGCAATCAAATACCTCTGTGTACATCTAGATACAAGACTGAGTTGGAGTTATCACATCAATCAAAAATTAATACAATGCCACAATCGACTACGACAACTTTACCCGCTAATAAATCGTAAAACCCCGCCCCGACCGGAATCCACTGTTTTTATGTACAAATCCTTACTGCGACCTCTAGCACTCTACGCCCCCCTGTCTGGAATAATACATCCAAAGCCAATATCTCGAAGATACAAGTACAAAACTATATTACCATGAGCACCAAAAACTTTATCAAAAATATCAACAAGTGTGACGGAGCACTATACTACAATCTTAGCCAGCGCAACATTCACGTAAGACTTAAGAGAAAGCTTCCTCAAGATGTAATATCCGAAGAGGACATCAACTAAGATAATTTACTTAGACTATCCGAGGCATTACTGTTAGCCTTGACCAGGTAATCTTAAATCATATCAAAGAGCACTATATAGTAGCATGGAGCAATAAAGATAATATGCTAAACATTAAGCATTAAGTTAAGATGTTTTGTAGTAGCTTCTATATACTAATCTCCAATCTACTAGTTTTCTGCTACATCCCTGTTGAATATTCAGAAGTGATGAGTTTTATTAATGCATAAAAGGTACACAACAGATACACATGACTTGCTTTTACAACTGACTGAATGTAACTGTGTCTTTTCCCACTAAAGTCCCAGCGCCCTCTATGTTAATACCCCCTTCGAGGACTTTTGACCCCCCCCCCCGAGGGGTTATCTATATTGCTTTATGATTGTAGCAATGTAGTGCTCTTTGGTACAATGTAGGACACCAGGTACTATATTTTTTTATAATTGTTTATAATAAAGGGTTGATATACTCTTACAGCATTATTTGTCATTTTAGAAAGTTAAATAAAACTAGATTTAAATTCTTTTAAACGTTAAAATATTGAAATAGTGAATAAAATGAAATTTGTTTTACTAATATACTGGAGTAGGATGTGAAACTTCACTTACTTGGAGTGTAATACTTAACAATGCTACCAATTTGATAACTTTCTATAATTATAACATTATAATATTAAATTTCAGCTAAACATTTCTGTTTATTTTGGCAGTCTGCCCCGCCTATTGAATTTATACCATAATTCTTTGTGAACAATGGGATGGACAATATTATATTTATTTTATGGTAGAGATAATATTGTAAATATACAGTGTGTAGCACATACTTTGTGCAATACCTGATAAATACAATGGAAATTACGTATATCATAGGATTTAAGAGATTAAGAGATTTATTTTGCTATAAAAGGTGTTCCAAAACTAGCGGTAAACATCATTGCTATTTGTTTTATCAGTTTATTTTAAGAAAAAAATGTGTACTGAGCGTAGGTCTTATTTTAATTAATTACAAAACTTCAGCAGATCAATGTTTTAATAGTGTAATTAATTGAAAACTTTAATATCAAACGGCCTTCAAAAGCACAAAACAAAACACCTACGTAATGAACAAAATAAAATAATTTATTTCGTATCCTCAAAATATGCTCTTGGAGCCTGATACAAGTCTGACACCGACAAAACATCGAATCCACTGCAAACATTACAGTGTGGTTGCGAATTCCATTTCACGCATCAATGATTCTGCCAAGACACTGTATATGGGTACCTAGTATTTAAACACAGTACACCAGCTGTTTCAAATGTGGCCAAAGATAAAAATCCAGAAGATTTAAATCTGTAAATCTTGGAGGCTATTTGAAGAGACGACCAAGTCCAATTCATCTACCAGAATAATGAAGATTAAACTATGCAGTTAGCTGTCTTCCATATGCCTTGTCGAATGTTAAGTGGAGCATCTTCGAATATCTCATAGCCCAGGGCCAGTTTTAGGTGGGAGCAAAGAGGGGCACCTGCCACCGGCGACTAAAAATGCCTACATACGTTCATTAGAAATTTTTTACTCAAAATATCCTCACTAACCAAATGTTAAAGTTGTGAAACACTCTGTACACTGGAATGGGCGGGCCGGGTGGGCTTCCGCCTAGGTTTTTACCTAGCTCGGTGGTCAATGCCACCGAGCCTATGGAAGATATCCGGTTCTTCAGTCCCTGGGTGCATTCCCAGGTGACGAAGTAATTATGTCCAGTGACGCGCAATACACAGCCTCTCATACATAAGACAACTCCATCTCCTCGCGGTACCTGCTGGGTCTCTAGTTTCAGCTAGAGTCGAACGGAGCTCTGTCCGTGGCCACACCAAAGCCACCTAAATCTGGGAACTCACTATATGTGGGGGGGGATGTACGAAGCGGTCTGCAGCATGAGCGCCAAATTAGGGGCGTCGCGCGCAGAAAACGGGGGATCTCAAGCTTGTCGACGTGGCGGGTAGGCTTCGGTCTAGGTCCTTACCTAGCTCCATGGTTAAGTCCATCGAGCCTATGGAGGATACCCGATTCTTCAGCCATTATGGGCGGTTGTTGGCCCGGCGAAGATGCTAGGATGTCTTGATGCGCAACACAAAGCCTCTCAAGCATAACGAGGACAACTCCACCTCCTATGGTGCCCACTGGGTCTCTACTTTAAGGTAGAGTCGAACGGAGCGCTGTCCGCGGTTAACCAGAACCGCACAATTTGGAACCTCACTTGTGAGGGGGGGTGTATTAGGTGTTCCACTTTAAGCGTGGACGTCAACTTGGGCGTCGCGTGTGAACTCATCTGTAAAGCCTTAACGGTACGTGGTCGAGTGGGCCACGGCCTAGGTTCTTACCTAACCTGGCGGAGACCCGATCTACCAGGTGCATGGAGGATACCCGAGACTTCCGAGCGGCCCGCAAAGGCAGGCGCGACGAAGTGGCTAAGTACATGATGTTCAACACACAGCCTCTCACGTACCAGTGAATAACTCCCACCTCTTATGGTGCCCACTGGGTCTCTGCTGTAAGGTAGAGTCGAACGGGAGCTCTGTTCTTGGCTCTAACCAGTGCCAAATTATACAAACTGGGACTCCCTTCGGGGGGGAAGATGGACGAATGTCTGGACATGCGGGGGATGAGGAATTGAAGGCCCCTCATCACGTGCACTTACACTCTAAATCTCAGGCGATATAGGCGAGACAGGAGAAACAGGCGATACAGGAGGGACCTTATGGTCAGAGGAGATAAGCCGGAAGGCGGCAGGAGAAGGAGAGAGGAAGGAGGAAGTATAAGCCGAAGGGCGGTATTAAAGCGGTAGGCAAAGCCGGAGGGCGGCAGAGAAGTTGCACGGTGGAAAGACAGGAAGAATAAGCCGGAAGGCGGCAGTGAAAGGTAGAAGATAAGCCGGAGGGCGGCAAAGAAGGCGGAAAGTGGAACGCCAAAGAGGCCACAGACAGGAGTTTAAGTCGGAAGGCGGCAGGTGGCAAAAGACTCCTGCGCTATAGAAATTAAGAGTGCCTCGGTATCGGAGAGATGCCCCTTGTCCGGGTCAAACCGGGAGAGCTCTCTCCGAGTTAGTGGTTGGACTCGAGGTAGTAGTGGTATAAGGCTGGCTTGGAGTTCATTGGATCAGAGAAGAATGCTTTGGACTCCAAGTCAGCCGGGTAGCCTAGGCCATCAACAGTAGGAAGTCAGACGCTAGACTGGCGGCCTTGACCCAGGGTGGGCGAAGCCGGTGCAACGGTCAGTCTGATAGGGACGGCAGTTTCCAGCTACCGGGCGCGTAGAGCTGGGCGCATTATACCCGGTGACGTCTGGAAGGGGAACGGCAACATTACCTGGAAAGGGGGAAGATATGCTTAAATGCTAGGTGCTTCCCCAGTTCTTATCAAATGTATGTATACTGGAATGCTTCAATTCTCTTACTTTAAGTGTAATCCTAAACAGTGCTACATAATATTTCAGTTAAATAATGTATATTGCTGCTTATTTTGACATGTTGTGCCGCCTACGGGGTTTATAGTTTGGAACACTCCATACATACCTACGGGCTTATGAAAATTATTTAAATTCAGAAATACAAAATATAAGAATCGAAATATGTATTTTCTTTGCTTCTTTATTATCAAATTCCGAAATTCGTACCTTAATATCTAATTTAAGGACTGGGGTGGCTCAGTGGTAAGAGAGTCAGGCTTTGGACGTAACAGTCCAAACGCTTCCCGATTCGAATCACTCCAGGGGTCACAAAATTTTTTTAATTCCCTGTGTGGTCGGTGCTGTGTCCCGGTCTCCATTTGTCATTGGGGATCAAATTAATGACACTCTTCGTGTTACAGTCGTATCTGAAGAATAACAACAGCGACCTATAACTCGATCTTTTGTGAATGTAACGGTGTTTCCTCAAACATATGCAGATATCTGTTGACTATATTCTCATATTACGGCTGTTAAGATACCCATTGAGATGAAACCAGGCTTCATCGCTGAACCAAGTGAGATCCAATATGTCACTATTATTTATGTTGTTTATAAACCACTGACAACAATTTGTTCTAGGTTGGAAATCACGCGGTAAACGTTGATGAACCATTTGCATTTTGTATGGAAACATGCTCAAATCATTTTTTAATTGTTTGACAAGTACCGTACCACAAAATCAATTTCCTGACTTCGTTTTCGGATCGCCTTAGAAAGAGTTGCTTCCATGACATTCCAAACGTTATCAATAATTCTGCAGTTCTTTTCACTGGGTTTCCTGATCCCTTTTTCTTTCCAACACTTCCACTTTCTCTAAAATGATTCACAATAATCTTGGCAGTTTGATAGAAATTGTTACCTACAAGTGAAGTTTGCAACCTCATTCGGATAACGCGCTTGAAATCCATTTTCATTCTTTGTGCCATTATGAAAATAAGATTCTAATACGAAAATTTTATGTTCCACTGTTCACAGTATTGCAATATGTAATATTGCAATGACTTTCGCTATAATCAATTAACTAAATAAATAACCTAATAAAATTTGAAATGTTAACTGTAAATTATTAATGTATAACAGTTAAAAATATTTATAATGTTTACATGTTTATTATTACAAATTAATCTAAGACAGGAGTTTAAAATTCCAAGAATGTCTTTGATTTGGGTTTTTATTACTCTCGTGGTACTTTTAATTTTTCCTCAATATAACATAAAATATTTAATTTTATATCTTGCAGCTTTGTAATGTAAATTTTCTAAATATGTTTGGGATAGTTCTAATACAAGGAATAAAATATATTTTGTCGAAAATAAGTCTCTCGCAGTTTTACTCTGATATCATGTTTCAACTTTTTGTCTTTGCTGTACATGGTTGTATTAAAAAATCACAATTTTGTACTAAACTCAAAAAATAAAAACTAATTGCTATTAATTTGACAATAAATAATATGATTACTGTTTCCACAGCAGACTATTCGTGTCAAAAATTGAAGCTTAGCTAGAGGAGACCGGGATAGAGTGGACACGTGGTTAGTGTGGACACTTCAAATTTCCCGCCTAAAGGGGAATCTAAAAATCTAGGAAAAATAGATCACGTGGGCAACACTGCCCTCTATAACTGTGCGAAGTTTGAACGAGCTCGGTCGTCTGTTTGATATGCAAATACGCCGTTGTTGGTGACTTCAACATTTAAAAGTAAGTTTCTTGTTAACAAACTATTTCGGTAATTACACCCGCGTGCTTAAATATTTTGTTTCTGATAGTAATGTCATAAAAGAATATGACAATTATCTCTCAAATCCACGTTACAACGTTAAGAAATAGTACATACGTTGACAGTTTTTGGTTTTGTATATTAAAGTTTTAAATTATGTATCGGGGTTAACGTGGACAAGCCTAGTGGGGCTAATATGGACGTCCACTCTAACTTCTTTTTGAAGAGAATTTGCATGAAAAATAAAATATTTTTTAATACATCTCTAACGAAAATATATATTTTTTATTCTCCAATTGCTAAAGAACGATTTTGATTGGTCGGCCCTAATTCCCTATTATCCTAATTTATTGAAATTTGCTTCTAGAATGGTTCGCAACTACAAGCGACTAAGTAATAGGCACGTAATAGGCCTAATATATCTGAAGAAGATTGGCAAATGCCCTTAGGGATGTTTTAAAATACCAGAAAAGTATTAGGGAAACAGCATCGAAATATAATTTGACGAAATCAATGTTGCAAAAACGAATCAAATGCTATAAAGTAAATAATAGTAGTAACAATAACAAGGACAATAATAGCTCTGACTCTGGAAATATGAGCAAAGACCATGGTGTTTACAAAAGTTTGAAAATCGAAGGCAGAAATAAATACAAAGGACTTCAAATATTTTCGGACGAACAGGAAAAGATGCTTTGCGAATATCTCATCAAAGCTTCTGCAGTACCTACATTATGGCTTAAGCTATGTGCAGACTAGAAAATTGGCATTTGAATAAGCAATTCATTTAAGTATGTATAACTATTCCCGGAAGCTGGTTGAAAAATGAAACTGCCGGTGTAGAATGGATGTCATGCTTCATGAAAAGAAATCCTGAATTGAGTTTGCGAAAACCCGAAAACACATGTCTGGCAAGAGCCACAGCATTTAATTCTACAAATGTTAATAAGTTTTTCGACAACTGCGAGAGGGTCATGAGCCATTATAATTTGACACCAGATAGAATCCTAAATTTAGACGAGACAGGCATTACCCCAGTCCTACCCAGCCCAAAAATAATTGCGGAAACCGGAAAAAAACAGACTAGAAGAACTTAGCTCTATGAAGAAAGAAAATGTTAAGAAAAAAATATGCAAAAAGCCCAAAAGGAATGAGAAATCCCTTGACCAGAACGTAAATTATAATTCATCAAGTTCTGAAAGTAGCGATGAAGCTCTCGACTTATCTTCAGATTCAGATGATAGAGATGTAGACGTACCTGAACCTACTATTCTATGTGACAGTGACGTGATTAGTTTCCGAGATTTTATTTTGGTTAAATTTGAAGCCAAAAAGAAAACGACTTTGCTACGTTGGACAAGTGATTGATGAGTATGATGTCATTGATTATGAAGTTAAGTTTATGAGAAAGAAACGAGGAAATTTTATTTTCTCAGTCATAGATGATTTTACTACAGTACAACGGAACGATATTATTAGCAAATTACCTCCTCCAAATGTTATCGAAGCTACCAAACATCTAACTGGCTACCTACATGAGTTTTGATATTGACTTTTCAATGTATGATGTGCTATAAAATTGTTAACATTAAGTACAATCATGTATTAATAATTAAAGTACTTATTGTTCAGAAACTCTATTCTTTTTATATTCAGTATTATGTTTATATAAATTCGTGGTTTTTCAGTAAATTCACCCAGTCCACAATGACCCCGTATCATTTATTCTTATGTCCACATTAACCCCTATTATGGGGCTAGTGTGAACAAAAATTACTTTTGTTTTTTAATTCTGTTATTTTTATTATTGAACAATAAACTGAATATTTCTATTGTACAATTCAAGTAAACATATTAAATAATACATTCTTATAAGTTTCAGATTTTTTGGGAGTTTATTTATCTTTTTGAGCGTATGTATATTAAAGTTGTCCACATGAGGCCCGGTCTCCCCTATTTAGTGTATAGTTGGTTGCCTACAAATTGTAGTAAAAATGCATTGAGACTTTTTTTTCACGAAAGTATACTTAGCTGGTATGTATACAAAAAAGAAAGATTCCTATTTCCCTGTATGTGACAAATGTACAACAAATAAAATTTAGACATTTTCTTCTTCTAATTTGAAGGCAGAGGCTTGTTCTTCTCTTTTTGAACTTATAAAAGAAATATCAATGTCTTTGCCTTTGGGCGCACCGTATTATGTGGTTCTACTCCCCCTAGTTACGTCACTGTATGGCTAATTAAATTTCCCTGACAATATATCTCCTTGCTTAACAACCAATCAGTGGATTTCAAATTTTGAAATTCAGCCAATAGAATCGGAACTACAGTGAAAATATAGCTTGTCGCTGTATTTTCACGGTGATAAACCTGCTTAGTTTTTGTTTTACTAACTGTCAAGTGAAAATAATGATTTAAATTATAAACGTCAAATTTATGTGTTTTGACAGTTATCTTTATTTTTCAATATGAGCGATTTTTCTTTATTTCAAATCAATATATTGTCGTCCTAAATATTATTCGTGGTATGATTAATAACCTATAATTTTTTGGAATATCAATTCATTGGCAATCCCAATGCAAGAAAATACAACTCGTCCTGCGGACTCGTTGTATTTTCAGCTTTGGGATTACAATTCATTAATATTCCAAACAATTATCGGTAATAATCATACCACTTATTATATTACCCCTGACAATATTAAAATAAAATCAATTACAATGAATTACCTGTTCGTTGTTACTATTATGTTTACACACAAGATGGCGCTCCAAACTAATTTGTTGGTATTGCAGATACCTGTCCAGGTGGAGATGTTCCGCGATTTTAATTAAAAAATTGAATGTTTTATTTGCTATTATGCAATTGAAAATGCGACTTTTATGCTTAAACTATACGTTAATATCTGAAATAATAAAATCTTGATAAAACAGTTCGAAAACCCGAATGTAAAGCTTGCCATCTTAAACAAAAACTGAATTATTAGATTTAAAGAGCAAAGGTCAACGCACCTTGCATTTGTATATGACGCCAATAAACATGGATATTTAAATTTTAAATGGAAAATTGCAGTGGATGTAATTAATAATTTTCTTTAATACAAACCTACAACTGTCTGCTCAAGTAAACGAAAACGTCATGTGTGAACGCGTGTGTTCTAGTTTGTAACCGTAAATAGTTGTATTAATTAGCATTTTATATTTCTGCATGATATTGAACATGAAATTTTTTAACTTTCTAATAGCTATCCGCGAAGACTGAAAGTCTCGTAGGTTGAAAAGAGAAGGGTGGCAGTAATCTAAACCGGTAATGGCCCAACCTTTAGATTTGAGCTAGATGGAGGCTTAAGTGGTTGAAAATGAGTTGAATACTAGCTGTGTAAAGATGAATAATTATATTCAACACATAGGCCTAACAGCATGGCGCAAGAAAACCTCGATTTTGATAGCGGCCAGTTTGTTGGTGTTGTTAATATTAGGACTACAGTTTTCCCAAAGTGAGCAGGAGAAGGCTAGAAACTTCAGAGATGACAAGGATCAACCCAATGCAGTAGCTGCTGAGTTATCTCAAATTGCCAATGTAAAGTTCCTTGAAAATTTTCAGAAACATAAGTACGGTGAGAGAAGCAAGTCACAAACAATCCTGGATGAGCGGATGCTTTCCAAGCTGGATCAACCCAGCCGTGATGAAATTGCAATGAGGAAAATCGCCGAAGAAAATGAAAAGTCACAACATGAAATCGAGAAACAGCTAGGAATTCCTTTTGTTAACCTTGATTTAAAAAATCCGTATGTTCCAAAGCACCGAATTGTCCATTTTGATTTGAAAGGGGCCCCTCCGAAAATTGCCTTCTTTAAGAAGGCGTTTCCTTTGATTAAAACCTTGGGGGCCACTGGAATTTTAATAGGTCAGTAGTTAATATTGTTTGTGTGCAGTTTAATAGGTGAAAATGTTGCAGAATATGAAGACATGTTTCCGTATAGTGGTATACTTAAAGATATACCAGCTAAAAATGCATATACGGTCGATCAGATTGCAGAAATATTAAAGCTCGCTGCCGAATCCAAACTGGAAGTTATTCCTTTGATACAGACTTTTGGTCATCTAGAGTTTGCATTGAAACATTCTGTTTGGAACAAGTTGCGAGAGGTTCCTGACAGTCCTCAAGCTCTGTGTCCCAGTAGAAATGGTTCTCTTGATTTTGTTAAAGAAATGGTTAAACAGGTAAATATTGATATTTCCTAAAATACATTAGGAGTGTACAGATTGAAAGGTAAATTCTTGTCAATGGTGCTTCAAAAATAACTTGTATGTTTCTGTTGTTATACAGTATGTTCTGAATTTAAAGTTTATTATTGGGATTTTGAAACTTAGAGAAAATAAGTCTATGAGCAAGTAGGTAAAGTTTAGAAATAAATAATTCCAGTTTTGCCCTTTTCCAAAATTATCACAAAATGTTAAAGAAACCGGCAGGAAGTTCTGAAAATACTCTTAAAAAATATTTATCTCTCCTTCTGCAAATGTAGATAAGGAAAATACTTAATTATTATACATATAAATAATTATCTGGAAGAAGTTAATAAATTTATGTTTAACTAAAATTTAGAAATTAAATTAAATTAAAATTAAATGAACAATTTATTACTTACATCAATTGAAGAAAAAATTACAGAAAATAAATCAATTTCATTAAATATGATAAGTCAACACTTACTTTTTTGCAAAAAAATATTTACTTGCAAAAGCTCAATAATTTTATAACAAGTAGAAATTCAGAAACCTTATATTCTGAAAATAGTTTCAAAGAAAGACATTTAAGTTATGCAATATTTTAAATTGCTTATTTACTATCCTTCCATTAATGAAAAGATTGTACTTAATAATTCAGTTTTCATTAAAGCAGATAATATAATTATTTTACTTAAACATGCGAAAAATTAATAATTTTATAAAAAATTCTCATTTAGAAATCCCAAGTAAGGATCTCACATACAGTATCCAAATAAAGTAACACCTTGTTTGTCTTTTTTGCTTGTTATGGTGACTTTAAATATATTCAAATACCTAGCAAGCTAATACATACAGGGTGATTATTTTATCTTGTTATAGATAGATAGGCTACACACATTACAGCTGTTTGAATTCCATAGGTATCTTGGTAAACTTGACATTGTTCCTTCTTGTTTTTCTTCTTCTTTGTAGCATGTTTCTGTCCATGCTTGGACGAAGGCCTCCTTCATCGATTTCCATTTGGTTCTATGTAGTTTGCGCTTCTTCTATCCAACTTAGTTCTGCTATTCTCTTTATATCATTGTTCCATCTATTTGGTGGTCTTCCTTTATTACGTTTATGATCCCACGCATTGAGGTATCCTTTTGTTCCATCTACTTTCCTCTATTCAAGCTAAGTGGTCTGCCCAGCTCCACTTCAGTGTTGCAATATTTTCAAGCATGTCTGTTACTTTCGCTTTCTGTCTAATCCATGCATTGGTCTTTCTGTCAGTTAAGGTAATACGTAGCATTTTCCTTTCCATCGCTCGTTGTGTGTCCAGTTTTCACTTGCATACGTCATGATGGGTAGTAAACACTTATTGAAAACCTTCGTTTTTAGTTGTGGCGCTATGTTCCTGGAGTTCAGAATGTAGCTAAGTCTTCCAAAGGCTACCCATGCTAAGTAGCATCTTCATTTTATTTGTGTTATTTGACCATCTCGATTAAGACAAACTGTCCTAAATATAAATATTCATCTACATTTTTTATGCTTATGTCTCCTACTTTTATATTTCCGTCTTCGCCTTCTTTCATTAGTATTATCGTCTTAGTCTTATCTAGGTTGATTTTTAGACCAGTTTTTGCTGCCTTTTCATTTAAATCATTTAGCATGTTGTTCAAGTCATTTTTGTATTTGCGATAAGAACGATGTCATCCGCGTATCTTAGGTGCTTTGGGTTTTTACCATTTATGTTGATTCCTATATTTTCCCAATTGAAGTTTTTAAACAAGTCTTGTAATATTAAAGTAAAGAGTTTGAGCGATAGACAGTCGCCTTGTCGGACTCCGCGTTGTAGAGGAATTGGTTTTGTATCTTCATGTAATTTGTACGTAGCTGTACTTTTGTTGCGTATGTTCTGTAGGATATCCATGTATCTTTGGTCTATTCTACAGTTTTTTGAGAAATTCTATTACTGCCCATATCTCTCTCGAGTCAAAGGCTTTTCAAAGTCTATAAAAGCCAAATGGAGAGGAATATTATATTCATTTGATTTTTTTATTTGCATTTTTATTGTAAATAAATGATCTCTTGTTCCATATCCCTTCCTGAATCCTGCCTGCGTTTCTGCTTGATAACCATTTAGTTTAGTGGATAACCTATTGGTTAGTATTTTTGTCTTTAATGTGTATAGCATTGAAAGTAGACATACCTATTAGTCAATAATTTTGAAGTGGCGTGCTATCTTCTTTTTTATATAACAGGACTACCGTTGAGTCATTCCAGTCTTCTGGTATTCGGACCTCGATGGGGCAGTGCGAACAAGCGCTGTCAGTCGAGGTTACAGTGAAATGCGGCTTAATCGGCCGCGGGGTCAAACCCCGGCTGAGGCAACCGTATTTCACTTAAGTTAAGTTTAGGGTGTATGTTGCATGAATGGCTAGTATGTAAGGGACGCCCGAAGCCCCTGAAGTAATGCGAAAACGGTTCAGGAGGAGGAGAGAACGGTAGTGTGAATATTTGAGAAAAAGTCTTCTGGTATTGTTGCTTCAGAGAGGCATTTATTTAATAAGCAAATTTGTTCCATCTCAGTTTTTCTCCTACCTATTTAAATAGTTCTACCACAACTCCATCCTTTCCAGGTGCTTTGTTATTCTTCATTTGTTTCAGTGCATTCTCTAGTTCATATTCTTCTATTTCTGGTAGTTCTTCAAATCCTACGTTTAGGATTTTTTGGTTTTTTCTTTAAGACGGTCTTAACAGTAATTTCATTTTTCGGGGCGTTAGATTTGTATTGTTTCTTATAGAATTGTTCAACTATTTTTAAAATTTCTTTTCTATTGTTTATGATATCTCCAATGTTATTTTTTAATGTTATATTATCTTTTTACCTAATTTTGGTCTTAATGCTTTCATTGCATCGTTTTGTTCAATCACTCTCTTAATACTTTCTACTTGTTTGTTTTCTTTAATTTTTCTTCGGGTTGTTCTACACAGATTTGTATATTCCATTATGTTCTTTTTATCTGCAGTTGCCAGTTGTCTTCTTTCTGCTAGAGGTTGTTTGATTTCATTGTTTGGTGCCATTTTTCTTGAGTTTATGTTTGACATTGTTGTTTTAATTCCATGTCAAATAGCATCTACAATTTCTTTGTTTAGTTTTTCTATTGTGTTACTTTCTTGACCATGTTGTTCAAAATATTTTAATTTACTTTCCACTTCGTTTTTGTATTCTTCTTTTTTATCTTTTAGGTTCCGTATTCCAGTTCCTATATTTCTCTTCCTTAATCTTTGTAGTCGTTCCAGATGAGCGTTGATTTTTATTTTTGCTCTTACAAGCCAGTGGTCACTTCCTATATCGAAATAAAATAGATACATCAGTAATAATATTTTTATGACTGCTTGGGATGTAGTCAGTTTCATTCTTAATTTGTGTATTTGGACTTATCCAAGTCCATCGTCTATTTAGTTTCTTCTCAAAGAATGTATTCATTGCGTATAATTTATTCTCATTTAGGAATTCAACTAATTTTTCTCCTCTTTCGTTTCGATTTCCAAGTCCATATCTTCCTAAGTAGTCTTCATGGTCATCTATATTGTTGTTTACACCGAGCTTCGCATTGAAATCTCCTGTAACTATTGTATATGATGCTGCTTTGTTTAGTTGGGTTATTTAATGCGGTTCTGACTTGATCATAGAATTCTTCCACTACCTGTTGCTCATGAGATGTTGTCGGGGCTATTTTAATTGTTTTTACATTACTAAGTTGGAAAGTTATGTATGCTACTCGATCTGATATAGCTGTAAAATTTTGTATACGATCCGCGTGTTTTTTCTGTACTTTAAAATCTACTCTATTCCGGTTTTCATTTTCCTTTCCTTTATATAACTGTGTGTTTCCTGATTTTAAAACAATAACTCCCTCTCCTACACGTTTCATTTCATTAAGTCCTATTATATCCCAATTTATATTTTGAAGTTCCTGTTGCAACTCTTCTATTCAACTTTTTTTGTTCCTACCCATAACTTTATAGTTTTATTATGATGACTATTATTTAGACTCCGGGGGTTCTTAGCACCCTCTTTACCATTCCCTCGATGGTCGTCATCATGTTGTAGTTTATGTCCATCGACTTTCTGGCTGCCGGAGACTGAGGGCCAATAATTTAATGTTGTCATATCATGAAGGGTTTAGAAGATTGTTTAAATAAATTAAAATCAAAGTAGTTACGTTGGATATACTAACATACTACAGTGAAACCATTTACTAATAAATAAGATGCAGTTTTCTAATAGGTACATTGTCAATCATTATTTCTTATAATTTAAACAGAACAAACACAGAGCCAAGATAGCTTAAAAATGTGTTTAAATAACAATAAAATAAAAAAAAAATAAAAAAGAAAGAAAAACACTAATTAATGACGAAATAAATGCCGTCCACCTTTCTGTTCACATAAGTCAATCCGCCGCAGAAGAGAATTTCTAACACGAGTTGACATGTGTGGGGTGATTGACATACATGATCCAATAATTCTTGTCACATAAATCTTCCTGAGTTTCTACGGGAGTTTCGTAGATGTCGATTTTTACTTTACCCCACAAAAATAAATCTAACGGAGACTAGTCCGGACAACGTGGAGGCCATTTCATGCACATGTGAGAGGTGTAGCCTACCCACGTGTTACAAGATAAGAAAGTTACACTGTATAGGAAAAACTGTTGAAATTAATATTATATTCATTTAAGCTTTTTGAAATGCTTTGACTACTTAATAGAAAAACGGTCCTTCTATTGGAATGTTTAATTTTTGTGTTACTTATTTCAAGTACCTAAATTTAATCTTGAAATGAACAGTATGTAAGTAATTTTCTTTATAAAGTAGTCGTATTTTAGCGGTTTTCTTTCACATATTTAGGTAATGGAATGCGTACCAAAATTAAGTATCCTTTAAAAGCTTATTTTATCATGTTGAAAAAACATAAGGGTGTCAAATTCATTATACAGTAACAGATACAACTTCAGTTAAATAGAAAAAAGAATGAACCTTTATGAGACCAAATTAGTAATAGTGTTTTTCCCAGTCATACCAGGTGACCACGAGATGAGGTAACAGCATGTAACTTTTTTGTTTTTAAACCTTTTATTTTGAAATGTTAAATTAAGAGATATCCTCGAAACGCGTAACTTTAAGCATTTTTTAACCTTAGCTTTGACTTCCGGTTTGGCCAGAACTGATATCAACTTTTTATATTTAAGCACAACTATCTTCCTTTTTTGTGATAATCTTATTCGTCGTAAAATTTGCATTACATCGATATGTCACCCAATGACTTTTCAGTGTAAAATGGCTCAACTTTCAATTGTAATTGTTTAGTAAAAAATGTAAAAGGGCTTTAATTATATTCACAACTATTTTTTCTTAAAGTTGGCTCTGAAAATAAAAGTTAATCAACTTTAAGTGTTCTTTTTTATTAATTTGTTTAAAAATTTCATTCCGGCAAGAAAATAATTTAAATAACTAAACAGGAGAACATTTCAATTTTTAAACGGCCATAACGTGTTTGTTTATAATGACTTATGTTTTATTACACTGTTTTAATTGTTATTTTATTTGCTTTAATTTAACAGCAATAACATACCTGATTATTTTTAAAATAGGAAGAAAACATAAAATTAGTGTGCGACTAACAGATATTAAAAATAGCTAAGTTTTTGCAACCTTATTTGTTCTTGCCCTTTTAAAAATAATCAGGTATGTTATTGCTATTAAATTAAAACAAATAAAATTACAATGTAAAGCCTG
>JABXWE010003598.1:0-30876 GCA_014611495.1 Limonius californicus
GGTCTTCCAGTGTTATATCTGGCTGGCTGCAAACTTCCTGTTTCTCGAAGACGACATTCGATACGAGCAAAAGTTTTGTGATTTGGAATTCTTCGATTTGGATATCTCTCTTGATACACGCGGACACTCTCGCGCCAGTTACCTTGACAGTATCCAAGAACTAATAACATGTCGGTCTGCTCATTGAAAGGGAAATCCATATTTGATAGCGGCAAAAATAACAGCAGCAACAACAACAACAATTAAAGCAGCAACGATGGTTACAATAACAAAAAAGAATACAAAAGCAACAAACAGTGAACAATTATTGAACAGTTTACTGTCAACAATCAACTGAGATGATTATGAATTTGTTTCCTATCAAAATTATCACCTTTGTTTTATTTTTGTGTCTACGGCCAACTAAATTTTGTAATACAATTTAACCTGCAATAATAATATCGGTTATCAGTGTTTGAGTAAACATTTTTTTCTTCGAAACTATACGAATTACGGAGTTTTTACAAGAGTCAAAAAATGAAGCTAATGAATAAGTCTTCACCTTAAAAAAAACATAGAATCGTATCATCATCCTTAAAAAAATTCTGAACAAATTTATCAGGGGGTGGGGGTGGTTTTAACCCTTCTCCAATTTTCTTTGGGTTTCTTTCGTTACTGAAAGTAGTGGCTTCCTTTGAAGTGCCCAGGTACCAAATTTCATTAAAATTGGTTCACACGTTTCTGAACAGCATACAAAAATGTGATTTTTTAAGTACACTTCGAACTCCTCTCACGGTCACACGGTACATTTTGGTATATGACAAAGTTGGGTCCAATCGACTTCTTTTGACCTCTAGAATACGTGGTAGCTCTATGTCCCAGGAGTTTTGGGACACCCTGTATAACCATGTGAATTAAAGGAAGTTTAATATGAGTTAAAGTAAGTTGCAAAAACTAGGAAAGAAAAAAATTTTTTTGGAACAAATGTTTTATTGCTTTAAGATTTATATACTTTTGCATCCGCTCAAACCAATTTTCGAACCATTTTTTTCCACTCTGAAGTTGGTATCTCAAAAACATTGTTTTTGAAGACTTTAACGGCTTCTTGAGGTGATGAAAATCCTTGTCCACGCATTTTTTGATTGAAATTCGGGAATACAAAGAAGTCGTTGGGCGATAAATCAGGTGAATACGGGCAATGAAACATTAATTCGATGTTTTTCTCCTTCAAATAATCAATTGTTTGACGTGCTGTGTGAGCGCTAGTATTATCATGATGAAGAATGATGCGCCGTTTTCGATTGTTTTTCCTTATTTCGTCGATAACTTCTGGCAAACAAATTGTATACTATTCTGCGTTAACTGTTCTTCGATCTTCAAAAGGAACAGTTGCGATATGTCCAATACAGTCGAAGAAACAAGCAATCATTTTCTTGGAAGTGCTTCGTGAACGAACAACTTTTGTGGGATTCGGTTCATCTTGGAACACCCAAACAGTGGATTGGTGCTTAGTTTCCGGTTCATACGAATATATCCAAGCTTCGTCACCTGTTACGATGTTGTATACGGATTTTGCAGTTTCTCGGTCGAATTTTTTGAACATTTCCGTACACCAATTAACACGAGCCTTTTTTTGAGCTCCGGTCAAATTATACGGAATCTATCGGGAACAGATCTTTTTCACAGCTAAATGTTCATCCAAAATGGAATGTACTGCAGTCTTCGATATCCGTAAGGATGCCTTTATCTCACTGCAAGTCACATGCCGATCTTCTTCAATCCTGTTGCGCACAGCATCGATGTATTTTGGAATAGCAACCGATTTTGCTTGACCTTCACGAAACTCATCACTGACGGACGCACGACCACGACGAAATTCTGCAAACCAATTCTTCAACAGTCTTTTCTCATGCTGCTTCATTACCAAAAGTTGAACGAAGCGATTTGATGCATTGTTGTTGAGTTAGGCCTTTACTAAAATCCTAAAAGATCATACCACGAAAACTTTTACGGGAAATTTCCATTTTTTCACAAAATTGTTTTCTTTAAACGCTCACTGTAAACAAACTACTCGGTCAATTTCTAAGCTGCCACTGTTTTGACAATAACAAATGTCAAATTTTACGAAAATAGTAATGACATCTCAATAGCGCCAGCTAGTAGTCGTTTGTAAAAACTTGAAAGGCTGCCCTCGTAATATCAGTCGCATTTTCGACGGGATTTATTTACTTTTTATTCTTTATACGTATTTCGACATTTTACATGTCGTGATCTTAATTTCGGACTTGGTCTTCTATTCCAAAACCTTCAACAGCGGGGAATTTATGAGCTCTATTTGCTCATTCATTAAAGGTGTATTTGTTAAATTGTATTTGCCAATTTGAAAGGTCTCGGCTATATAAAATTACGTTTATCATCGCAGCAGTGTAAAAATATTACGAGTATTATATTATTTGATGTTAATGCATGAATCGATTGCATTGCGGAGCACTGCGGGCGCCGGTCAAAGAGGATTCGTAGTCCAACACAGTCCGCGCTTGTCTTGGTAGGTAGACAATGTAGTGGCATGTGCAACTGGTCGTGCTTCGGAGGGTACGTAACACCGTCGGTCCCGGTTGGCATACGAACATCTTTGACAATCGTAAACCATGTAGTGGAACTTCTCTTCTCTGTTCGACGGGTTAGGTTAGCCTCCTGCTCGGCACACGTGCAAAGAGGGCTCATAGAACCTACTCCATCGCAGGTAGTGAACAGGCCATTGGTCTATACACAGAAGAAGAAGCAGAAGTATGAGTGTGTAATAAGTGCTTAGCGTTGTTAAATTTTTCTGGGTGTTTGAATTTGCTCTTTGGATCTGGTATGTTCTCATTATTATACTCAAATGTATGTGGCGAAAAAATAGTTTCTCTACTATATTTCGCTATACACAGGGTGTCAATTAAAAAACGTACAATGTGTTATATATCTGGAAGTAAAATAGGTATGAGGAGCTTTTCTAGAAAAGGTTTCTATAACACGGCGGGGGAATCATAATGACTCATAAGGTAACCTTCTCCATTCAAGTAGCCCCTTAAAGGTCCAAGTTTTAAGAAAATTTTATAATTTTGTTTTAATTCTCTATTGTACATTTCATTTAAGTGCTGAAAATATATTATTTGAACAATTCACTGTAAAATATTTTATTCTTATCTATTATTCTTTTATTATTTCATATATACAGCGATTTCCTCTTATATATTACCACTGGCATTTTACTAGGTAATCCTACTATCTATATGAAGTCGCACTTGTACAAAAATCCCGGAATACCGGAAGTTGTAGTTGGGACAATATTTAGAAAACTCTGAATACCTCAATCAGCATCACACACACTATATATTTAAATTTAATATTAAAAAAAAATAAAAATTTAAGACTTTGTTATGATTATGAAAGAACATTATTCATCATCCAACACCATTAACATCTGCTTCAGCTTTAATCGAAAATGAGCCGAACATACTTATTTCAAACAGAGCACTCTGCGTATTTTTACTTTTTTAGATTGTGGATAATGGTTTTACAGTTGCCATTGAATTCTTCTTTTCCTCACTCCAACACATAATGTTAAATCTGTAATCATATCAACAAGTGTATGCCTATTAAAATTATAAAAGCTTTTAAATGCAGTTAATGATTGGATTTTGAAAAAACGTGTTTCAAAATCGACATCTTGAAATAATCATCAGTCTATTCAGAATAAAAGTATTCTATTTAAATTAAGACGACTTACTGAATATCTCAGGTGTTCTGAAAAACTTATACCGACGTATATGTGTAATTTCCATTTCCGGTTTTGGATCGCCTAAAGAAGATTTGACGCAATAATTTTTCGTTGTAGACGCAATATCGTATACCATATTACAAATATGTACATTCACGTAGCATCTGTAATGTTTTTCACACAGTACTTTATTGAACTAAAATTATTCCGAGATTCTTCATTATCATTTTTATAATATAAATTTTACACCTCCTCGTATGTATAAAGGAAATTGCATAAACGTGCATTAAAAAATTAGTTTAAAATATTATTAAAATAATTTTTCACAAGAAAATTCGCACTGGTAACAAGAATCACACAGCCAGTATCAAGGAAAAGTGAATGTATGGGTGGGACTAGTAAGAGATCTTCTAAAACCTTACATTTTTTAAGAAATTTTGAATGTCGTTCGATATTTAGATTTTCTGCGCTTTAAATTAGTTCCGCCACTAGAAATCCTTTTTCCAAACAATGAAGATCCGGATATTCTCCACCCTAGCATTTGATTTCAACAAGATGGAGCTCCTTCCAAATTTGGTATGCGATATGTTCCCTGATATATGGTTAGGGCGGCGAAGACAGTATGTGCGGCATGCGCGATCAGCTAACTTAAGGCGCTTAGATTTCTTTCTATGGGGTCATGTGAAATCGCGAGTTTACATTAGTACGCCAAACAATTTAAACGATATCAAACGATACAAAGTGTTTACACACATGTTGGACAATATCAACTGCTTAATGGTGGTCAATTTGAAAATTTCCCGTAGGTTTTTTTTCATAATGTTCTTATTTTCATAAAAAATTCTGAATTTTTTTAACTTTATAGGTATTTTTCTCAAGGAGTTGTTGTATATTACCCACCATTTAACTAGTGATGAGATCTACCAAAATAAGGGGTAAAATAGAATTGCCATTTAATAAATTATTGATGACGTCATTTAGCAGAAACTAATTAGTCAATAGAAAAAAAATTTAAAAAATAAAAATAAAGCTTTTCAGGGTTTAAAAAAAATTAAATAATAAAATTGTGAATTTTGTGCGGAACTTTGTCAGATCGCTGTATAACTGTTTAAAAGGTTTAATTTTTGATATACGTACTCCCCTTATCATCATTTTCCTACAAGCAGTGGCGTATCCAGAGTTGGCCCTTGGGGAGGGATATACCGTGAGTTCAAAAAGTAATTACATAACGGTTGGCCATGGAATAATAAAATAATGTCTAATGCAAGCTTTATATACCAATTGACGTTTAGGCACAGCCTTAGTTAGGGTGTACAATGGGCCAAATGTGGCCTAAGTGCATAGAGATGCTTGGAAAACCGCGTCCTAGATCTCGCTCTTTCAAATCATCATCATCATCGTCACGGTACAATAAGAAAAGAAAATCCGCTAGCTTAGCTCTCAACGTATACCTATAGTAACTGTTTATTTACGTTTTTTTATAGATTGTATGGAAAAAAGTGCAAATAATAAAGAATACTTAATAAGAACAACATTTTTAGAATACTAGTCTTTATTCTACAAAAAACATTATAAACCAAAATCTAGGGCCCGTGGTTTTTTTTGGCCAGTTCGTCAAATATTTCATCTACTTCAACTAGTATTTCCAGGTGTATCGTCAACATTGCTAAACCGTTAAGTGGATTCTAAAACAGAGAAATCAAACAGTATGATTACATGTGTTTTGATTCGATTTAATGTCGCGAACGTTCGTTCTGGTGTGGCTGTTGAAACTGTGCAGAACATTTTTAGCAGTCTATGAATGTTTTACTGCACATATCTCGTAGGTCTATATTTCGTTGTTCTTTAACTGGAAGCCTACTAACCTTTCGACCAGAGGTGTAGTTCAGCAAATATGAAGCTTTTGGAAGCTTCTGGGAGAAAATGGGTTATCAAATTCAAACGAATCCGTGGATGGTTTATGTTATACTTATGCCAGTATTTATTTTTGTAGAAAATACAGGTCCATGTGGTTTTTTATATTTTGTTACAAAACATGTGGGGGAGTTTATATTGCAAGATTTTAAAAGGAAATAATATGGCCAAATTTGAGAAATTTAGATTTCTACAAGCAATAGTAAATAATGTAAATTTATTGATCCTAAAACATTCTAAGATTTCTAATTTTGTCTGCTTATGCATTTTCATAGTGGAAGCTATTTTTTAAGATTTTAGCCCTTGGGGGGGATATATCCCCCATATCCCCCCCGTGGCTACGCCACTACCAACAAGCACCTCTCTGAAGTAGTGCCGATGCCGTACAAACAATTTCACTGTAGTTAACTTACCGAATTGGCAGAAACACCTCTACGAAGACGTTACGAGCATATCTATTTATAAGGCAAGTTTTTCCTACGCCACTATCACCAACTACAATAATAGTACATTTTTTAGTTTTACTTGTCATGTTTGAGAACTTTGTTTTGATAACAGATATTCTAAGAAAAGTATATAAAGATCTGGTGCAACTATAATAATTTCACGCAACTAAGACCTTGTGCATTTCAATCGATTTCTTTAAAATATTTCAGATACTTGCTTCGAGTTGCAGCTTTTCCTGTACAGAGGGCAGGTGCTACTTCATAAATATAGAGTTCCTATATAATAACTGAGATAATATTATAATATATTATATATATTATAAATTCCTACAAGTCATGTACATATTGACAAACTATTGAATATTAGATACATGTTCTTGTATTTAAGGACCATGTGCATTACAATACTGTACATCGTCGCTTCGATTTACTATTTGTATAGGCGATTACGGCGTAATCGAATACTGTTTTCACACCCGTTCCATCTATAGCAGAGCACTCTACATAATAACATGCTTTAATGGTGTCCTTTAATTCATGACATTCTTGTTGTGTTATTGTAGCTTCCAAATCACATCTTGTTCCTGGAATGTGATAAGTGCGGGATTAATTAAAAAGAATAAAACAAGTATTGTAGCGTAATAAATTACTTAAAATTGTCTTTTTAAGATTGGCGTTCAGCGGTGATTGTTTGAGTACAGTTGTGAAATTTAAAGAAAATAATAAATATATTGCATAAAATAAGAAACTTCCAAATATGATCATATAGCAAAAATACGAAGGAATGATCTGGTTAATAAGGGCAGGTATGCAATAAAAAATTATTCAACTGACTAAACAAGAGACAGACAGAGAAAGAGAGAGATGAGAGACAGAGGAAGACAGAGAGAGAGAGAGAGAGGTTGAGAAATTGGGAGAGGGGAAGAGAGAGAGATATGAAAGGTTGTAAAATTGTATTTCACATCATAATTTTATTTAAAAGCAATGTTGAATACTTACCAACTAGTATTATAGGTTTCTTTGGCACGTAATGACGAAGCTCAGGAAGCCACTCAGTAGTTATCTTTGCATACGACAATCTGTTATTAAGCGGAATACACAAAAGTACCATGTCAGGCTGAAACTAAACATATACGTATTATTTATTTATTTATTTATCGTATGGCTCTTTGACACATTAAAAGAGAATTTCAAAATATAAAACATTACTAGAATATAGAATACAATACAGCATAGAACATAAAATAATAATAAGACATACTTTAAAAGGTTACAAACGAACAGCTAATCTTAGGATCTCCTGACCATAAGACACATTCTACATTACCTTCAAGTACATATATGTATACTAAAAGCAAACAGACAACAATGTAAGGGATTTTTCATTAAACGTATAAGTCAAATGCCTGTTACTGCCTTTCTCTCCTAAAAGTATGCATACCTATCATATTCTTACGCAGTACATCAATATTGTAATCTAGCTAAAGTTGATGTAATGTACTAAATAAATTAAACGTTTACCTTTTTAGGACACAAATACGCTATACGTCTATAATGAATATAATCTTCCCCGCCATAAGTGTCAACCAAAGTGGCTTCATATACTTCTTCGCCGTAGTTCATGGATACAACTGGATTGTCCAATCTATACAACAAAATATTTTGGATAGATTATTTAATATTTCAAGAATTATTTACAGCAGATTTACAATTTTAATACCTTCAACATCACACTCACAATATTTTTATCATTTATTATTATAAAAAAAATCTGAAGCCTTTGTTATGATTATGAAACAAATTGCTTCAAGACCTTACTGGTTATTTGCAAATACAAGTTCTAAGAAACTACAAGATGTTTGGCCAGAAGAGTGCAGTGATTGGAAACATATATTAGAAGCCTTAGTAACACACGAGACATCTGAAATTCACGTCGATTCGAGTCTTGTATACGATTAGTGGCATTTACATTAGATAAAGAAAAACACGAGTGGATGGTCAAGAAAGAAGAATAGGTACGTTTGGCGCCAAGTACTGAGAAGATTGCTGACTGAAATATGAAATGTGCTAATTTTTTCTATTATGCTTGATACTACGCAATACCTATCAAAAACAGATCAGTTGTATGAACTTTGTCACTACTGTGTGACTGAGAAAGATAAACGAAATTTCAAAAGCACTTACCATTTTTAAGATTCCTTGCAGCTGTGGATGAAACTGCCTTAGCAATCCCCAACCAGATTATAGAAGCTGCGAATGAAAAAAATATTCCTCTCTATAAATGTCGTCGACAAGGATATGGCGGAGGTAATACCATGAAGGTCAGCACAGATCAGTTTGTATGATGCCTTCTTGCATTAAAAATTCGCTTCCTCGCAGTTCGAATGCTGCTGACAAAAACTTTCCTCTTAACCTCCACAGTAGAAGGAAGCAATGAAGCTGCATTGTCGAAAAAAAAATTGAAAAATATAAATCAGCCTCCAATATGCTTCAGTAAAAAACAATCAATATATCATATGCTTCTAAGCACATGAAAGAGTGTATGGAGGAATCCAAACTTATCGGGATAAGTTCATCGATTTGTAGGGGGAAGTATATAAAATAACCGTGAGCGAGGCTATTCTACTTGTATTTTGCAAAATTCGCCAAAGGAAAATGAAGTATTTTGACTAAATTTGCGAACGTCTAAGATATCCCGAAAGTTTATTGCAAATGGGTGTGATTTTTCGTGTGTTCGTCGTTATCATAAATCATCTTAAGTCTCGTTTCCATGGTAAGAATGAAGTTGATTCTAATTTCAGTGTTTTGGATCCTACAGCCCTGCAAAATTGAAGTGATATGGTCTTTTCCAAACGGCTATGGAATTTACAGATATGATATCTATGTAATTTTCAGATTCTGAGTTTTCGATCGGTTTTCAAAAATGAATCAATTAATCAAGGAAGTAGCAGATCTATTAATTACCAAAACATCGCTTTTGCCATCAACTTTTCTGAGGTTTACACTGTTTTACTATTATTTTTAACTATTCCCGTCATCACTGCTAGTGCCAAGCATTTATTCAACATAGTCAAGACCTGTTTAAGGAGTATCATGGGCCAACAGAGAATATACGGTTTAGCTATACTAACGGCCAGTCCTTGGCGTGCTAATTGAACTTTGAGGAAGTTAATCACTTCACTCAAAACCAAATATTAACACTAACTTTATTTTGAGAAAAAAATTGTAACTTTTGGGGCCAACAATATTATGTTTTAGTTAAAACGTTGAAGATTTTCCAGTTTCATTTTTTGTATAAAATTCGAATAAAAAAATGTATGCTGCATACCCTTCGTTTTAAATTTCTATAGTCCCAATACAATAATATTGCTAAAAGTATAAAAGCTTTACAAACTACATTTACAATTCATAGTAAGAAAGATAAACATGTTATAGAAAAATATTTTATGGTCATGATCATATAAATTTACATATTTAAAAAGCCCACCATAAAAATGTGACAGGGGACCGAAACGTAGGGTGACAGCACTGACTGTAAGTTAACTTACCGACTTGGCAAACTCTGCTCTGCGAAACTGTTACGATGACATCTATTAATAAGGGAAGTTTTTCCTACGGCACTATCACCTAGTACAATAATATTAAATTTCTTAGTTTCATCTTTCATGTTTAGACATTGTTCTGATAAGGGTTATTCTGATAAGAGAAATATGCACAGATCTGGTTTGCAACTAGAACAATTTATAGTTTGAATATTTAGTGCACGTGAATTGATTTCCTTAAATCAGTGGAACTACGTATCCCAACCAATATTTCTAACATACTCTGTTACCACAGGAAATTATGTTAAATTTAACGTGATGGATAACACACAAGTCAAAATTTGTAACTATGTATCTTCTGCTAACGTACAACGTTAGCCTGTACGTTAGAAATTGTACTTAACAGAGTAACCTCGTGCATAATCGTGTTTATGGGACAGGAAGATATGTATTACTGAAAGTTGGTAAAGGATAGATGCGTTTATTGTTTTGCACGGTTCTATATGTATACCGTCCGTTTCTTTTCGCGATCGCGTTGTGGTTGTGTTAGATCTAGTGTTGGAACGATATTGATTTGTTTATTATGAATGCAAAAAGGTTAAAAAAACTACTGCAGCACAATATGAGGAGCTTCTACAGTTCCTGGAGGCGAACAAAATAATTATTCACGGTAAAACTAAACCACAGGAAGTAGCCATGGTAAAAAATCTATGGCAAGAGTTTGCAGACTTCGTCAATTCTTTAGGGCTGGGTCCTACCAAATCTGCGGAACAGTGGAAAAAAGTAAGTACCTAATTTTGGTTGTTTGCTTAGATACCTATTCTATGAGTTTTATAAATTCACAATTTCATGATTTTTTACTGAAGAAACATCTAAATGGACTTTATTTTCGTAGATTTATTGGGAATGGAAAGCCAACATAAAAAGAAAAACTAGAGAAGCAAAACTTGAAACAACGCTTACAGGAGGTGGAAAAAAGAATGTAAAAGAGCTGACTGATTTGGAGCAAAGATTACTGAGTTTAATTTCTCAAATTCACTTAGGAATTGAACAGTTACCCGATAGTCTTGGAAATGAAAATTTAGAAGAGTCTGTACATGTCCGCGAAGACAGTGATGCACAAATTTGTGAAAATAATATTCTTATTACGTCTGAAACCCCACAGTTGGATCAATTAAATCTCTTTAACCAAGATTTAAGTGCTTCGTGCGTTGGAAAGGAAAGCAGTGAAATTTTCAGCAATGTTTTATTAATTAGTGAAACGCTGAACGATAGTTTTGCTATTCTGAACGATAGTATTCCAACAACCAGCCATGGATCACCAATCGTGGAAACTTCAGAAACAGTTTATACAGAAGGCAACATAACTAATATAACGGAAAACAACCAACAAACGACCAAGCACAATTAAAAAATCAAATAATTCTCCAAAACCACCGAAAAAGGTAGGTCATGGCAGCAGATACACTAGTAGATTCATAGAATCTGCTGCAACTGCCTATAATGAAGCTCAGGAGTTGCGATATCAAGCCTCAGTAAAAAATGCAGAGGCTATTAAATGTCTAAGCGAATCAATTTTTTATTTTGCACAAACTTATCAGGAAAGCCTAGAGATTGAAAAAGTCAAAGCTGAAGCCGCCGTTGTAAAGGCTCAAGCTATGCTAATGCAAGCAAGAACTGAACAATTAAAGTTGCAGTTGAACTATTTCAACACTGATGGAGACATTTGAAATCTAATTAAGTAAGTAGTAAGAATGGTTCTTTGTTTTATGCACTGATTTATTACTAAACTGTAACTACATACTACTACTATAGTACTTGTAATCCTCCTGTTTATATATTTTTACATAATATGTATTTATTTCTCAATGTTGTGTAAAATATACTTGTTTAAATTTTAAATAAAAATATGGATATTTTAAAGTTCTATATAAAATTTTGTCTAATTAAAAGATTTCTGACGCGTCTACCCACGCTCAGTAAGTTGTTGTCTAAAAAATGAATAAACAAAATTATAAAACTATAGTATTTTGTTTACTACCCTTTTTACCTTCATCTGCTGGATTCACCCCATTTATATCCACATCGTTGTTCTCCTGGAAATCTCCCTCTGGAATTGGAACCGGTAGTCTTTGGTGCACTGCCATGTTATGAAATACAACGCAGGCATAAACTATTTTCCCAGCTTTTGCAGGATCGTAATGTAAAACTCTGTGCCGTAATAGACAGCGAAATCTTTGCTTTAATACTCCATTGCAGCGTTCAATACAATTTCTAGCTGATATATGAGCCTTAGTAGATCTGCCTTCGGGAGTCTCTTCAACAGCGTCCACTATTGGAGTTAACAACCATGGCTGTAAAGGATACCCCGAGTCACCAATAAGCCAAGAAGATTGCAAGGTTCCATCTCTGTATGTATAATTCTTGAAGATGTACGTTGACTGCTGATAAACTCCATATTGCTGCATCATGAGAAGATCCAGGGAATCGAGCGTTACAGTTTAAAATTCTTAAATCAGAATCACAAATCAGCTGTACATTTAAGCTGTAGAATCCTTTCCTATTATAATAAGCAATACCAGGATGCACAGGGTGTTCAAGAGGAGGTGCAATTATTGCGACATGGGTGCAATCTATTGCCCCAATTATACCAGGAAAATTAAATTTATTCATAAATCCTCGTTTAATGACATTTCTTGCATCTCGATCTTGTAGAAAAACAACCCAAATTGGCAGCAAATGATCAGTTATAGCGAAACTTATTTCATTTATGCATTTACTTGTCGACTGTTGCGAAAGTCCCAAATTGAAATTACCACCAATATTAGACTGATAAGATCCATGTCCAAAAAACGAAAGACTAGCCAAGACTTTTATTTCTATAGAAATCGCAGTATTCTTTGACCTACTGCTATAAATGGACGAAGGTCTTCGATGAGCCTGCTGGCCAACTGTTTGTTTAATCGAAAATGTTTTACAAAATTTTCAGCAGGCATCTGAAAAGGATCGCTGGCATCTCGTGTCATTCGTCTCTGTAATTTGATCCTGCGCCTAGAAAATACAAAAAGTAGTTTTATCAAAATTATTTAGATGTTTTACACATTTTTACGTGCAAATTACTTAAATTTAGAAAACCATTTTTAAAATACCACTTAACCTCTAAAACGCCATAATAATTTGTACAGGTTAAGTTTTAAATGACTTGAGCAACAAAAATATAATATTTAATAATTTCTTGCCTTTCTTCTGCTTCTTCTATCTCATGCATCAATAGCAAATTGAGAAGTCCATCCAGTGCCATAATTGAATCCTCGTTCGTTAACCTCAGTAACAACATCCTCAGAGCACTTGCTAGATTAAGACTGTTATCCGTAAGCTAACGTGCAAAAGATAACCAGTATGTTATCGTAAAAACGTACTGTAGAGGATACATAGTAGAAAGTTTTATGTATTCACTAACGGACTTGTTAACCTAACGCCTAACATATACGTTAACTCGAAGCTAGGGATACGTAGTTGGACTGAAATATCTCGGTACTTGAATGGTGTTTCAGCTTTAGACTTGTAGAGGGCGGATGTCACTCTGTAAAGATACGCCATAAAATGAATAATATACAGTAGTGTTCGGTTATAGTGAACCACTACTAGCCACCAAGAATGGTTAATTATAGCCGAAATTCATTATAATCAAGGAAGCAATAAATTAAAAAAAAAGTAAGTCATACAAACCATAGTTGATACTGAATATGTTGAGTAAAAAAAACAATAAATTTACTTCTGTGCATGTATTTAAGTAGGTAAATAATTATTTATCAGACTACTTGAAATAGTCGCTTATTTTAGTATGTTTATAAGACAAAGTTACGTAATTGCCATTTAAATACATTTCTGTATTAGCCAAGTGTTCAAAATGTTATCTGCAGCACCATGCATTTGTAGAAAATTACGTACAACACCTACGTTTTGCACAACTTTTACAATTGGCATCTGCGGTGATGACATATATTAGCAGCACTAACTTCAGATTCATTATTGTCTTCTTCATTTTTATTGCTGGTTTAGAACGCACATAAGCAACAATATCGTCATCTGGCAAAGGTTCGGTAGATACACCTTCATTAGCACTCATATAATCTTCAAAATTAATATCTGTTTCCGCAATTAGAGGTAGAGCATCGCCATTATTTCCAACATTGTCAAAATCAGTTCTCTTAAGCCACTCGCTTAACATGAGTTCATCATCGTCATCAAATTCATCAACGCAACAAATGGACTTTCTGGGAATTCCCATTTTACGATTCCCATGGAAGAAAGTTCGTTATAAGCGACACTTTTAACGGTTTGAAATGTAAAGCCTGGTTTATTGGGTGTACCCGAATTGCGGTCGCGGTTTAATCCTTATGTGACTGCAGATCCTGGGCCATTAAGCTCTGACCTGATCTGCGGTCAAGAGGATATGATAAAATTGTAATCCTTTTCTTGAACTCATTTTAAAATTAGCGATAAGAGTAATTTAAAGACTTAAGGAGAAAGTAACCACCCTACAAGCTGGCAACAACAACCCTTATACTCACTCAGCCTTCTACCAATGAAAACCTTGCAGTCTTTTAAATTTTATTATAAAAGGAATTTTTAAATTATTTTTAGCCAGTTGTGTTTAACAAATTGTTAAAAAGGAATTTGAGAAAATGTTCAATGAGCGCGGCAAGGCGTTAATTGTATATGAAAATTATAAATTTCGTCAATATCGGGAATTGAAAACTACAGCCATCTACAAAAAAAAATTAACAACAGTTTAAAGGGTAACTTGGAGTTTTATTCTGACCGCAATTCATGTAAAGATTATGAGCTTATTAGTAATACAATCTTTGGACCGCAATTCAGTTCCCAGATTACTTAACTATCTTACTGGGACCGCAATTCGTGTGCAACCGGTTTATTATATACAAAAGTTCAATATACGCAAGTTTATTACAAACGAAAAAACTTAGATTTAACTTAACGAACGATTTGTTAGTTCACTATAAACTAGAATGCAATACAACCGGATTCATTATAGGCAGTTACTACTGTAATGGGTTAATTATGTAGATAATTACTTATTCCCTGTTATATTCTTAATCTTCTTCTTCCTCTTCTTCTTCTTCTTCTTCTTATTCTTATTAAGTAGGCTATAAGCCTGTTTAAAACCAACTTATAATGTCAATTGCATTTCTTCTGATGTTGAAGTCCAACACTCCTTCCATATTTTTGGAGGTCAGTCTCTCTCTCTTTTCCCTTCAGCCTTAATGTGAAATATAAATTGCGGTTATGATGAAAAGTTAATAGTTGTATCATCTAAATGTGAAATGTCAACTACCCCTTTACATGTGGTCGTAAACAGCACTAACATCTAGTTCAACATATTAGAACACCTAATAATACAGTAATGTGATGGTATAACCATGGTCCCTACATCCACAAGCGGGCCCCCAAGCCAGGTTCTTTGCCCCCCCTTCTCCCCGCTTGCCGCTAAGGTTAAGGCCAGCGTATTACTATACCTACAGGATTTAGGATTAAATAAGTCAATTTAAATGATTATACAAAATAATACTTACTTTATAAAAAAACTATATAGTTACATAATAAAAACTTAAAACAGTATCAAAAATTATCTGAAGATATATTTTCTAGCATTTTTTAATCACTTCTGTTTTGATAAATACTTTAATGATGAAAGGGTGGTTTGCACTGACATGCCAGCATGAACAGAATAGTTGCAAAATAAAAACACTGATGTTGTATAAACAGACTTTTATTCTAGAAAACTACAAAATGCAAGGTAATTCGTGCGAAAAGCGTAACGCACTGGTCCGAATCTCGAAAAGAACTGAGTTTTTCTGTTTCAATAATGTCAACCTTTGCCTCAGACCCGCTGGAAATTATAGGAACCAGATGGTACAAACTGTTGTGGGTTGACCGCGACGCACGTTTGTTGGAAATGCCATGTGTTCTACTTGAACCTTAACTTAACTTAATCGTTATCCAGTAAACTACAACAAAAATGTCCACAAACTAAATAAAACTATCCTTCATAAATCCTAAATTTAAAGAACTAATATAGGAGCTCGAACATGAATATGATGGTCTAACTGTGGCCCCCATCTAGATATGGAAGCGTGATCTATAAGCAGGCCCCCAAGCAAAAATTGTTGATGGGTTTCCATTCTACCGCTACCGTTAAGGGCAGAATGATGCTCTTCCCACAGGATTTAGGATTAACTAAATCAGTTGACATGATGACACCAAAGTATTATTTAACTTATAAAAAAACCATATAGATTCACATAATAAAAATATCAAAAATTATCTCAAAATATAGTTTCTAGCTTTTATAGACGCTTTTTTTCCAACCACTTCAGTAAAATCAATTAGCTTAGCTAATTCATTTTCGCTGCACAAAATTGCTAGATGAGTAAGTCGCTCTTGGGTAATTGCGTTTCGTTGCCATATTTTCAATGAATTTGCCAGTCTAATGAACGGTCAACTGAAGAAACTAACTGGTATTGTACGAAACAGTTTACTTATTAGCTCGGTTAAAAGAGTCCACAGAACGACTAAAGCGAAGTTTGGATAAGACTGCCCAGCAACCTCAGTATAATCAATAATCACCCTAAATGATGTTACCTTGTCTGCAAGTTCTTATAGATTTAAGTCAGTGAATTTTCTCTAAGTTGACCTCCAAAACTAAATCCTTGTAGTTGTCTCCTTCAAAAATTGCAATTTACTTTTTCTTGGCGTGATGCCTCGAATACGTATGTTCCATTCTGCCCAAAACTCCTTCAAATTTCACTAGTAAAATAATTTTATTAGAATGCTATTTTCCACACCCAAAAGCGTCAAACTGGAAGTTATCAATGCGGATTCCGTGGTGGCAGGTCAACAAGTGAACAAATTTTTATACTTCGACAGATTATAGAAAAAACATCGGAATTTATGACAGATACATACCGAATATTTGTAGACTTCAGAGCTGCATATGACAGCTTAAACAGGAAAACGCTATATGAGGCAATGCAAGAACTTGGAATACCACCTGAGCTAATAAATCACACAAAAATGACAATGAAATAAGTACAATGAAACGTTAAAATACAAAATAAGATATCTGAGCAATTCAAAACACGTAAGGGAGTGAGACAAGAAGATGCTCTTGCCTGCCTGCTGTTTAATATAGCACTAGAAAAAGTAGTAAGAGAATCCAAAATAGGAACATCAAAAAACAAAACCCATGATTGTATCACGTAACAGAGGTGGAAGAAATAGAATAGGTCAAAATATAACAATAGGCTACTACAATATAGAGGTGGTACGAAAGTTTACATACCTAGGTTTCCAAATAACTAATGAAAGAAAAACAGAAGAAATAATAAAGAGGAGGATTCTAAGATTCTAATAGGTAATAAATGGTATGATGGAGTTGAAAAACACTTTGGATCGCTGAACTTGACAAGAAACTCCAAATGTATAATATACAAGACACTAATAAGACCAGTAGGCACTAATACATGCCTCCGAAACTTGGACGATCAGTAAATCCGACGAAAACCTCCTACGAATCTTTGAAAGGAAAGAGTTAGGAAGAATATTTGGACATGCTCAAGAAAACCAAACATGGAGAAAAACATACAATCATGAACTATATGAAATGTATGAAGATGTAGACATAGTAAAAACAGTGAAAATAGGCATACTAAAATGGCCGGGTCACGTAACGAGAATGGACGAAGGAAGGTCCACAAAACGTGTACTAAGGGCAGAACTAGATGGAAAGAAGAAGAGGTAGACCTAAATTACGATGGATAGACGGGATAAGAAAAGATCTGAGAAGCATAGGAATAAGCAGCTGGAAGAATAAAGCCGAATATAGAGATAGAAGGCGAAGAATCCTTGAGGAGGTCAAGACTCAGGGTGATAGTGCCAATGATGATGATGATGAAGAGCATCAAAATCGATCGTAGAAATGGAATATGGTATATAAAATTCATTGTAGTATTGTTTTTTCAAACACCTACTACCTTCACAAGAACAAAAAAATCTGCAATTTTTGAAGAAACCATTAAGTTTAATTGTTTATTAAAAACTTTAATTTGACGTTTTCAAAATATTAGTGAACGAAACCAAGACCTATTACATAGTGCCCCATATTTTCAAGTTTGTGCATGCGTTTCCGATCAACAGACACCATAATTTTATGGGATACATTGTATTAAAGGGATCCTAAACCGACCTGGTATTGAAAAATCAAATGTAACTTTTTACATCGTAAATCATTATATTCGTTTCCCTGTTGCTCCTAAAATTTAGGACCGTCTAACTGAATGCTGGAAAGTAAACTACAGCCAATATAAACAAATGTTCTTGAAGGACAGTAGTTTGTAATAAGGTAAAAATGCCACTAAATTAAGTCCGCATATATCACAGACCTACGTGGATTTTACAATATTTTTGCACTACTTTTAACAATTTTTTCCCATAAGTTCTTGTGATAATTTTAAATTATTCTCTCCACCTATTTCAATTTTGAATATGTTGTTTACTAGTTAACAGATACCGGAAGTGAAAAGGTCGTCTATTAACGCAGCTACGGTGGTAATTGGAAACGCTAATTTTAGCTAATTTTGAGACACTTCAGTAGTCCTTTAATCATTTTATCAACTTATCGAATACATGAAGTTGTTGTTTGAAAGGCCATTGCAATTCAATGGTGTTTTCAACGCACTGTACGTTTTGAATTATCTGAAGAAAAAGTATTAAAAACTAACAGAACTTTACACATCATGTAAAATCATTATTTGGTGTTGCAATATTTTTAACTTTAATAAGAATATCCATGATGATGTCCCTTTAATATTTTTTTTCTTTCTGTTTTCATTAAATTCTGGAAATATCATTAAAAAACATTCTTTAATCTTGAGATCTAAAAAGTAGCAAATCTGACGCATTTTCGTTTACAAAAAATATACAGGGTATTTTATTTAAAATAAAAAGTTGATACCATTTCTGGCTAAATCGGACGTTCTTTCAAACCGCACATGACTTCATTGTATCCGCTTCATGTAGGCAATTTTGCTGAAATCGCGGTTGCCGTAGTGGAGATATTTGCATTGTTTCGTGCTTTGGTCCACCACCCTGTATACTGTGTATTACTATGTACTAGTGCTCAAATAAATTTTTAAATCGTTTATTTAACGAAATAATTTATTTCAATATGTCTAAAATAATCATAAAAACTTAATTTCAAGTTTACGTTAACATTTCCTCTGTATATGATTGTCGAAAATAGTTAGAAACTTATTTTTGTTTTTCCTAAGATTAAAATTATACAGTTTTTACTTACAGTTTCTTCCTACTACTACCACTAGAATCTACTGTAGTTTTTTTTTAGCGTTTATATAATTGTCTTGCCTTTGTAAATATCATTACTGCACTGACTCTTCTTGCATGTCGTAGAAATTGTTCGTATTTGCTACCACGATGTTTTCGCTTGTTACGCTTAAATGCATCTTCCTTTTTTACCACTAACGCCATTGTCTTAACTATTTAAGTATTTATTTTTTTATTAAATTTAATACATATTTAAATTATGTGTGAGTTTGTAAATGAAAAAGAACGAGCTGATGTTTATTATTATCATAACATAAAACTCTTTAGTTCATTAAGTCTCTTTGAATATTGCTCAAAATACCCAATACTGTCATAATTTTCTTTTTATTAGAAATGTATGCAATTTCTCAAAATATTTAATATTGAAACTTAACGGAAATAAATGTCTTTATTTGTTGAGTACCGTCTGTCCATACGCATTACAAAACTGTACATCGTCTCTTCGATTTACTGTTCGATTTACTGTTTGTATAGGTGGTTGCAGCATAATCGAATACTGTTTTCACACCCGTTCCTTCTTTAGCAGAACAATCTATATAATAAGATGCTTTAATGGTGTCCTTTAGTTCATGACCTTCTTGTTGTGTTATTGTAGCTTCCAAATCGGATTTCGTCCCTAAAATGAGTTAAATTGAAAAATTTTATACATGTTTCAAAATTGAAACTTTTATCAAAATAGGTCAAAGTTGGACATTTCTGAGTGAATTGCGAATAGAAATTATCTGGTACGTGTATGTATGTATTGTGATTGAGCGAAATGAAGGAAGCGGTTTTCGAAGCATCTCTTTCCATCATTTAGGCCATTTTTGGCCCACTGTACACGCCAACTATGAATTTACCTATCTGAGGTAATTTCAAAATAAGTAGAGATTTTCAACGAGTAACACATTGCAGTGGCACGAGATCTACGGCTTTACTTCTTATCCGACAGAAGGTGCACTTTCAGATTATATCTTGTCAGAAAAATCTTCCCCACCTGGGACGTATTCTAACCCGCGTAGCCTGGAGTTATAGGCAAATGTGCTAACTAGTAGACCCAACGGGGGAAGGTGGCTCAGCGGCAAACCGTTTTCCTTTCATTCGGGAGGCCTTGGATTCGAACTCCCCCGGGTCGTCTGTCCTGTTTTAGGTTATTCATGGTTTTCTTGGGTCATATACATACCGTAAACTTGGGTGACTTTGGTCCACTTTTGAACTTTGAGGTCTTGTAACTTTAATCAGAATAATCATATTTACTCGTTCTTGGTGTCATTTTACAGGTCACTGATAGTACTTCAATTACCCCAAATCACAAAAATTTTGAACATCAAAAAATCCTCTTTTTTTAAAAAATATGGGTGGCCAAAGTCAGATGGCAAAGTTGGGTCACTTTGGCCACCCCATATATTTCAATGAAAATGCGAAGGCAAGTGAGTATATGGTCGACTTTGGCCACCAATGTATTTTTTAAAAACATTCTGAACAGAATGTAAAAAAACTGCATAGATAATATGTCAAAAAAACACTAAAACAATGAATAATTAGTCTCTTTATTTCATAACACAAATAAAAAATATTTTCTATAAAAAATAAACTTCTTTAGTACAAAACAAACTAAAATTAGGTATAATTTTCTACTTCCGGTATCTTAAAAAACCCTCTTTTGGATGGTTCTGGTGTTTTTATCACTTGGAGAACCTCATCTCGGTCATACCACAAAACATCATCAATTTTTGGCCATTTCCACTGAAAGCTTCCACTTGGTGTGAGGGACTTTATTTTATATCCCATTCCATCTGGCCTAATTTCTATAATTTGCCCTGGGTAAATGTTCTTCTCATATAAAAACAAAACGAAATTTCCAGTTTTTATTTCATTGTCAGCCCTGGGACTACGTGGCACACCATTCTCTTCTTCAGATTCAGCACACTCATCGCTTAGTTCGTGTTCTGACGAAAAAGGAACATCAAGGGACGATTCAGAATCGGTGGATATCTTCCTCTTTCCTTTTCTCTGCTACATTCCACTTGGGCCTGCCCTGGGCTCTGCTTGAATGTCTGTAACTCCGTAACTCCTACTTCCAAGAATTTTTTTGTATCGTCCCATTGTTCTAAATATGGAACAACACTTTTCACTGCTATAAAATTCACTTAAATAAGATTTTCACGTACCTACCGCAAGCATCAACACATAACACGTGCAAAAACTGCCGGCACTATGAACTTAGCAAGAATCAACAAGTGGCCAAAATCACCCAACACAAGTACATCCCAAACTGAATGACCTTTGACCGCCTTCTATCGGCTAGGCAAAAAACTAAAAATTACAGGGATCTACTCCAAAAAGGACCGTCATCACGGTGGTAAGGGCGAAAGAACATAAAAATTGCCAATTTTATCTCCACGAATAAAGTTTTTTGGTAGTAGAAATTTTCTAATTTTTAGAATAATTTTATATGACTTGTTATCATAAACTGAATTTATCAACTCACTTATAGTGATCACTTTTATTTTCACTATATTATATCAAATCATGAAAAAATAGAAACATGTGAATGTTTATAATTTTAATGTAAATTTGGGCAATATAAACAAATACTGACAAAAGGCCAAAGCCACCCAGGAGGGCCAAAGCCACCCAAGTTTACGGTAACTGCTGAGACAATAGTAGCCACGAAATTACATAATTCAATTTCCCTGGTCTTTCCCATCCTTACTGGCTGAAGAAGGGCTGAGAGTTCCGGTGCGGAACCCGACTGACCCCTATAGCAGCCTATCTCTTTGTGGGTAATAAACCTACGTAGACTTTTCTTTCCTTTCTGCTAGACCAACAAGGACGGTATCTGGCACATAATAGTGCATTTTTGTGTAGAGTAAATCTTAATTTGAATAGAACGATACAAGCGTTTCATGAAATACAGTTATTTCAAATGTGAATATACAGGGTAATTACTTTATTTTGTAACAGGTAGGGTAGACTACACATATTACATGTGTTTGTATTCCATAGGTACCTAGGAAACTGTAAACTTTACATTGTTTGAATAAATATAAATCAAAGTAGTATGACAATTGTGTCTATTTGCACACCCATTGTCTATAAACGTCGTTGGTATTAAAATCTTAAATAGTGAACTTTGGTAAAGCCTTCAGTTCTTGCAACTGCTCGGAGACTTAGATGGGGATTACCAGTTATTTGTCCGATGACTGCCGCTGCAACTTCTGCAGTTGTGAAGTGTCGTTGTCTCACCCTTGGCTTAGAAAACGGTCCATATTGTCGCAAATTTCATTGCAAAACTTCTAAAAGCATTATGTGATAGAAGAGGTCTATCCAGGTATCTTTGTGCATATCGTCCTTCTGCATTCTCCAAAAATCAACATCATATTCATTTTCTGGCTATAAGAATTCATTGGCACAGATTGTTACTACCACAAGAATCTATACAAATCCACAGCTTTGTACAGAAGTTTGTTAAGTTTTGACACAACAGTAGTTGAGATTTGCCTGTCCAAAGAACTGTAGGGGTAGCTTCCAAAAATTTCACCTATAATCTATTCACGATTGATTTGCCATCCAACAGGCTGTGGAAATCTGAGGGAATGTGTGGCATCATTGAAATTTGTCAATTAATTAAGTTAGGTTATGCTAGTTTTTCTTGATGGAGGTTATGTTTTTTGAAAGCAGGCAGTGTTGCCAGTGGAGCTTGTTTGTTCATTTAACGTAACAATAGGCGATTGCTGCTCAATATTGATTTATAATATTTAGATATTATAATGATTTCATTATAAATAAAATAATAACTATAATTTAAATGTTGTCGTAACACATTGCAAATACATATTGCTGTTCTTTTTACACGAGAATTCTGAACTCAAATCGTATGTATACAGAGCATATTACACGCCATTCTTTGTTGTCCTATATTTAGGTCTTGCAGTAAATTAAGAAGAATTAAGGTCCATGCCGCTCATGTTTCAAATTGATATTATGGTAGTCCAGTGGTTGACTTTGTCTCTGGTGCTAAGAGACCCAAGTTCGTATTCCACTGAGGTCAGTGTTTTTCTCAGGCGAGATAAAAACTGTAAAACACTCATTCCCAATTTAGATGTCAAAAGAATATCCCCTACCCTATTCCACCTTCATGCTATCACTAGAAGTTTCTGAATCATCGGCACCCTCCGTGATTCTGAATCAGATTCCCCAATTGAAATAATGAAAGGAGGAATATTTTCAAACGATAGATTTCCCATATGTTTTGTCCAGTCTTCCGAAATAAGTTTTTTCTTAGTAATTTTGCCCTAAATTTCGACATTGTGGTGGTTAACCAACTATTCCTGCAATACACCTTTTTTGCAAGAAAATGTGGGCGGCTTGTCAAACTGCTCTGAATGATAAGGTGCGTTGTCCATAACCACGACAAATTTTCCTTGCAACTTGTCCAAAGCAGGAATCAGCTGATTAACCAACCAATTTTGAAAAATTTCTCCATTCACAGTTTTATGATAGTCCCTGTCGTTGTTGTTTGAGTCTAGTAACATGTCACACCTTTTCAAAAAGCCTAAATTACATCCCGCATTCAAAATCGTGAACCTCTTCCCCTCACTAGAATTTTATATTGGAGAAATTGTCTCAAAAATTTAATTTTGGATGCAACGACATGTTTTTGTTCACATAAAATTTTGCGTACATTCACCATTTTGTGTTTGTAACCCATTGATTTAATAATTTTGAATAAAGTAGTCCTGCCCCCCTTGATTTTTTGCGAGAGTCAGCCAAGAGGTTGTCGAGAGTAAAATGTTCATTCTTCAGATGATACTGCCAAATTTGTCGTTGCAAATCTTTTCTAAACGTGTAATTTAAGAAAACGTCCGTCTTAGCGCGTATACTACAAATGGAAGATTTCAAAACGTCCTGTCCTTGTGATAAAATGTCCCTTATAGAACGCTCAGACACCTAAAATTATAAGTAATTTGCAATTGCATATTTAAGAAAGAATACATGCTTACCCCAAATATATCAATTAATCGATTTGTAATCGTAAATCGTGTGAAGTCTGGCCTATCTCTTTTATAATGGTTGAAAGCTTTCACAATTTGCATTTGCGTATTATGTGTTTTATTAATTCTAAACTTACTAGATTATTTTAGAAAAGTATAGGGGACTCTAGAGCTGGCAACAGGGCAATTTCATTTTGACATTGCTAGAAATCAATCAAATAAAATTTCAGAAAGGCAACTTAAGAAAAAAAAAACACAGCCTGCTGGATGGCAAATCAATCGTGAATAGTGTATATCCATAAATTCCTCGGACCCACGGAATGTGTTACTGTAGCAACTAGGTTTTTCCAGCGGTACGAACAATGAAATCAGCTTTCTCCAAGATGATCCCACGCCCCTTGGGAACGAAGAAGTGTTGAAAAACGTATCCCATCAAATACGAAGCCGACCACTCTTACCGCGACACTACTGCGGAGAGGTCGATGGCATTCAAGTTATTCATATTTCATTATTATTATTATTATTATTTGTGTTGCCGAGTTATATTCGTCATGTATTAAATCTTTTATTACATGCACAGTGTACAATTATTTAGTGCAACCAACGATAGAGGACTTTTAATGCAAAAAAATATTTTTTATAGCTACAAAGAAAAGTTAACTATGTATTTCATGCGCATGTGACACCTGTAGCCTACCTACTTGTTACAAAATAAAATGATTACACTGTATAGTAGGAAAATACGCATTGTGGATAAAATGGAAAAGTACTATATCAAATGAAAAGTAACTTATCAAATTAAGAAACGCATCCACATTGCGTACGATACTTTCATTTAAGAAGTGGAGGTAACCTGCCTACGGAGCCAGACATTCGAGCGCGGCAGTTTGGGTGCCGCCATTAGAGCACGTGGACATTAGGGCGCGGACCGTTAGGGCGCGGACCATTCGGGCGCGTGGATATTAGGGCGCGGACTATTAGGGCGCGGACTATTAGGGCGCGGACCGGTAGGGCGCGGGACACTAGGGCGCGACAATTGTGTTAAATTTGTCAGGCTAAAAGTTAGTCATTAAGACTTGTAAGGAGTGACAAAAAATTTCTCAACCGGCCCTTGGATTTTTTTGAACATGCAACTAAAGATACATCATCCAGTATCTTCAAAAGTGTATGACGTTACAAAATTCAAATAGAAGGAATAGTAAAATCACCCAGAAGAACCAACCTTTTCTTTCCTAGTTGTTTTTAAAATAATTTAGTTGATAGGTATCATTTAGGTTTTTTGTGGTTTTAAAAATGAAATATTTGCGTACAGATTTGTATGCAATGCAGAAGATTATGTTTGATTTTTTAAACCTTTCCAGGTTATCTTAATAATGGTTAATAGGTTATTCAACGTTATATTGTAGACTTATTAAAATTACTTCCCCCACAGTGCTATCCGATCTGAAAACAGTTTTAACAAATGTAATGGTTAGAATCACTAACCCCCCCATTATAATTATTAAACAGCTAAATACGTATTAGTGTAGACTAATTATTAGTCTATGGTATTAGTCAATCTTCAAAACTCCATAACTAAAAAATTGCGGATAGAAGCGTTAGTAAAATCATAAGAAAAGGGCTACCCTTCTTTTTTGCACTTCTTGTTTTTAAAAGAATTTTATTATTAGGTTATCACTTGCTTTTCCTATTATTTACAGATTTTATGTAATAAGTAATGCAGAAAATCATATGTACTAGCTTTAATGAGTTCTTAATAACTGTTAATAATTACCTGTTTCAAGTTACTTATAATCAAAATTTTCTTCTCCTGCAGAGTTATTCAGTCTGAAAACAATTTTAGCATATGTAAACAATATTGTAGTGTTTCATATTGAATACTACCATTTTATGAGAAAGAAAACTAATTTGAATGTTATAGTACCAGGAATGATAAAAACAATCACCCAAAGTCATACCCACTATATTGGTGCATTATTTAACAGACTTCCTCGTATCTTAAAAACTACATCCCTATCAGAACATTTGTTTCGTAAAAAGATAAAAATTTGGATTTTTGATAAGACATGGCAATTTGTATTAAATACAGGGTGTATCATTCATATTGCGAAAAAATTCAGGGTGAGATTCCTTGCATAAAAATAAGAATAAAAGTTCATATAAACATGTTTCCAAAAATGCCTCGTTTCCGAGATACAGGGCGTTGAATATTATGCAATTAACAATAGGACAATAATGCCATGTAAACAACAATAGCAACAACAACAATAAGTTATAACAGTTGTTGAAAATGACTACCCCCAACATCAATACAGGCTTCTAATCTGCGACGCATTGATTGGCGAACACGTTCAAAAATTCCGGGTGGGTGACGAATTGTTTGACAAGCTGCTATTATACGATTTCTTAATTCCTCGAGCGTTTCAATCGGGTTCGTATAAACCAAATGTTTAAGGTGACCCCAGAGGAAAAAATCCAATGGATTTAAGTCCGGAGATCGCGCAGGCCAGGGTTGTATGCCTCCTCGACCTATCCAACGGTTTGGGTACACAGTGTTCAAATATTCTCGAGCAACTAAACTGAAATGAGGCGGAGCTTCATCGTGCATGAAATACATTTGTAATCTTAATGGCAGTAGGACGTCTTCCAATAGCATCGGCAGCTCCTCTTGAAGAAAATGGCGATAAATTGCTCCAGTTAACCTCGCTGGTAAAAAGAATGGACCTATCAAGTGGTCTCCGACAATTCTGATCTATACATTCATTGAAAACTGATGTTGATGGCGGCCTGCTCTTATTGCATGTTGGTTCTCATCAGCCCATTGGTGATTGTTGTGGAAATTCATTATGGCTTCTCTGGAAAAATTTGCCTCATCAGTGAACAGTATTTCTGCAACGAACTGTGGATTTTCAGCAATTTTTTGTTGCACCCATCGACAAAAAGTTACTCTTGGAAGAAAATCAATTGGTAAAAGTGCCTGCACTCGTTGAATGTGATAGGGGTATAAAAGTTGATTCTTCAGTATCCGGAAAACTGTCATATGACTGACATTTACATTTGCAATCTTCCTGGTACTTGTAGTAGGATTTTCGTCAATTTCGTGGAGCACCTCTTCTTCCACTTGTACAGTTGCTGCTGTGCGTGGTCGCCCATTTTCACAGCGGTAAGTTTTCGAAAACTTCCAGTTTCTCTAAGACGTTGATGCAGACGAGAAAATATCGAATGATGTGGTATTACACGATTAGGGTATTTTTCTTCATAAAGACGCCTGGCTGCTAATGAATTACCGTTGGCAAGACCGTAACAAAAATGCATATCGCACATTTCACTATTTGCGTAATTCATTTTGAAAAACAAACCTAACAACTGTCAAATCGCTGTAAAGTATCGACTTTCATATGAAAAGCCAATGGCACTCTCGATAGAGTGATCCGACAAGTGATGATGCAGAGGAAACAAAAAAGTTTTATTTTCAATTGCATAATATTCAACACCCTGTATCTCGGCAACGAGGCGTTTTAGGAAACATGTTTATATGAACTTTTATTCTTATTTTTATGCAAGGAATCTCACCCTGAATTTTTTCGCAATATTAATGATACGCCCTGTATATGTAAACCGGTAAAAAAGTCATGAATATTAAAAAATCCGAGCAACATTATTTAAGCTGCTCATTAATTGTAAAATAGAACATATTTTGCATATTTTTCAAGTTATTGGTATTGCATTTTTGACAGCTTTGGCAAATCCAGTACACTACTGTATAATATACAGGGCCCTACAAATGTATGGCTTCAGCAGCTTCCTGAAAAAACCTTATAATTTGATGGGAAATTATACATAATTATAGGGTATTTTTGACGTAATGATTTTATTTCGGGGAAGTCATTTTTAATGGCAATATAAGTAGTGCTAGGTATCATAATAGAGTTTTTTCTCTGGGCAAATTGTTTACAGTTAAAATAGCAAAATTTTGAAAAAACGAAACATGGTGGTCGTCATAACATTTGAAGGTCATGGTTTATAGCAGCCACTTAGAGCAGTACTTTCGAGCAATCCTGTGTGTACGCATACATTTAATATGCGGTAGATTAAAACTTTTGGTTATACCTTTAGAAAATTTCCATACTGTTGATTATGTAGGTTATTGTCGGAAGTATAATATAACAGCTGCATCCGTGGGCTGCGCTTTATGCCGTTTGCTGTTTGCTAATTTCTTTTAGAAAATAGAATGCGACGAAATACGTCTGAGAAACGGAATAACTAATTAGTTGACTGATTTTGTGTATTAGTTGTAAAACCCCATGTGTTTATTATTAGTCTGTTATTATAACAATATTGAATCCTAGAATAACCTAACGGTAAACATTTATTAAGCACATTTAATAAGACCATTGTTGTCATTAGTATTATAGCAAACGGCGAAACACAATTTAATTCAAAATGAAGTGCTATAGTTTAACTTATTATTGATTATTATACTAATCATCATACGTTTATTAATAAATACATAAGCTGTGCCAAGATGTAAGTTATTTACTATTTTAAGTACATATGCGTAACTGCTAACTGATCACCTAACTATTTATAATTTTCGATTAAAATTCTCACACAACAATGATCCTCCGCAGAAATTGCTTGACAAATGATAGATCGCAGTGCACTACATTACCATATTACAATTTTATCGCGTAAATTTTCTTATTTATTTCCGAAACAGTACTGGTCAGGCACATACAAATACGGGGGTTATTCAGAAACTAAGGGCCGTTTAAATATTCCCGCCGAATAGGGGGTGTAGTCAATTTGGTGCATTGTGGAGGTGCTTTAGTGGTTGATGAGCTAGCTGCTAGCCACACGTCACCTTACCGTGATTCTGTCATTTGTATAATAAAGCGCTAAAATGAACACTACTATTGAAAATCCCTTAAGTGTGAAGTGCGCGCTGTGATTTGTTTTCGCCATGCAAAAAACGAAAACACTACGCAATTTACCATCAAGTACTTGAGGTTTATGGTGCAGACATCATGAGTGAAGCAACGGTCGGACACTGGTGTAGGAATTTCAAAGATAGCTGAACAAACGTGCACCGTGAGAAACAAAGTGAGAGAAGAAGAAGAAGAAGAAAAACAAAATTCTTGAAGATTGGCTTTTACGATTTCGGAAGTGAAAGCAAATTTTTCTCAACTTTCACTATATGAAATTGTGACGAACAAGCTCCAATACCATAAACTTTGTGCAAGTTGAGTGCCAAAAATGTTGACGATTGCTCAAAAAAAACAACGAATGGTCTCTGCACATATTTTCCTGTATCGCTACGAAACTGTTAGCGATGAGTACCTGAATTGTGACTGGCAACGAGACTTAGACAGCGGAGATTCCCAAAAAAGAATAAAAATGTCAAAAAATTAGGTCCAATGAAATAGAAGGGTTTACCTCACATAAAAGCTTAAATGAACAAGAAATAGAAGAAGGGAATGGAGTCAGCATGTGACTAGAATGCTACTAGAACGTATCGTAAGAACAGAAAGGGGCGATAAATTAAGACCACGACAACCGCAGAGAAGACTGCCTAAAAGAAGGCAAGACTGCTGGACTTCAACTTCGCAAGGTAATTACGTGGGAACAAACAGGCCGAAGGCCTATACTACTCCTACTACTACTAAGAAAAGCTTAAATACTGTGTTATGGCAGATTCGCTAAGTACAAGGTTTATTCGGTTGTTTATATATTCCCCCTGTTTCTCCCTACAAAAAAAAGGGAAAACTCTGCCGAAATTTACCATGAAATACACGAGGTTTATGGACCAGTCGTCATAAAGGAACGCCCGGACACTGATGTAAGAATTTCAGAGATAGCTGAACAAACGTGCACCATGAGACCTTCTGTTGTACCATCTTGTGGAAATAGTGAACAAGAAAATTCGTGAAGATCGACATTTCACGATTTCCGAAAATGCCCCAAATTTCAGGTACGGTACTGTATGAAGTTATCACGAAAATGCTATAGTACCACAAAATTTGTGCGAGGTAAGTATCAAAGATGTTGATGGATGTTCCCAAAAAGCACCAAATGGCCTCTACACTGGCCTTCCTGCATCGCTACGAAACTGATGGCGATGATTACCTGAAACACATTGTGACTGGCGACGAGACTCGGATTTCGTTAAAAATGTTGAAATCAAGCAACAATCATTGCAATGGAAGCATGCGAGTTCCCCAAAACAAAACAAAAATGAAGCATACGTTCGAGAACCGAAAGATTTTGGCTACTGTTTTTTGGGGCAGGCAGGCGTATTGTTGGTTGATTTCCTGGAACGTGGTACGACAATTAATGCAGACGTGTATGGTAACACTGTAAGAATCTTGGAAAGAACGATTCAGATGAATGGCGAATATTGCAGACCTTTGGAGGCGTGATTTTGCACGAAAGCGTCCGAGAGCACGCGGCAACTTGCACTATGCGACTCATTGAACAACTTAATTGAGTAACTTGTTTTCATCAGAGACGGCCACCTTCTATGACGAAGCTATACAAAAATGTGTACCACGAAGTTTTTCAATTTGAATGGTGATTATGTAGAGAAATAATTAAGGAGTGTATCTAAGATTTAAGCATAACAATTTTTTTCTATTTCGGTTTTATAAAGCCGTTCTAAGCGCACTGTTTTAGCTTAAAAACAGTACGTTAAGGAGGCCTATAAGCGTACTGTTTTTAGTTTGTTTTTTTACGATGTTGGTAGTTCGATTTGAATTTGAAAGTTTGAAATGTCAGTTTCAGCCACCTGTCAGTGCTGCCATAAGTGTGTATAAAAACTCCCTAGTAATCGA
>JABXWE010003600.1:0-42214 GCA_014611495.1 Limonius californicus
TCAACACAGATTTTTATTTTTTTTTTTTTCAAGTGCAAAGCGTTCGGCTTTCAGCACCAAGTGGTGCAAAGCGTTTGGCTTTCAACACAGATTTTTATTTATTTGTTTTTTTTTCTTTTTCAAGTGCAAAGCGTTCGGCTTTCAACACCAAGTGGTGCAAAGCGTTTGGCTTTCAACACAGATTTTTATTTATTTGTTTTTTTTTTTCAATTACTCAACCTCACCATGCTCACATGGCCAAACAACGTACCTTGTTATAATTTGGATTCTTCCGAAAACTCTCCAGGCCATACTCGAACCATATCGCTGGCGATGACCTTTTTCCTGTTGGTGGTAAGATTTTTCACTTGTATTCTGTCAATGGGCAATAACGTGATGACCTCCCATGGACCTTCGTACTTCTTGTCCAGTTTGGCCAGATGTAAATTTCCAGAAGGATGGTAGATGAAATCTCCGACGTTTATTGTTTTGCTTGTTCGTCTTTTTTTTTGGAGGAAATCCGGTAGATCTTTGAACAGTGGTATTTAAGGTTAATTGCAATTTATTGATAGCGTTCGACCATTCTGACTTTTTATTACATTCTGTTCTTAAAAGATTCAACGTTTTCAATTGAAACTACGGATCTTCCTGATGTTAAATTATTATGAAATATGAGTAGCAATCCTTGTAATTAAGTAAAATCGTTATCTTTAAGAGGGGTTTGTATTTGTTCAGGTGATGCTGATATATTGTTTACGGTTTTTATATCTGGGGTAAAACTTTCGTCTAAATAAATTCTGGTCCCACGATAATCGGTGCAAATTTCGATTCCCTTTATAATAAGTAAATTTCTACCTAATATGATGTCTAAGGTCATAACCGAGTCATCGACAACATAAAATTCAAGTTCAAAGGCTCCCTTCTTTTTCTAGCTGCAGTTTTGTTTTGCAACAGGTTGGGTATAGTTTGTTCCCAATCCTTTCAACATAAGAAAATTTGGCTGTAGTTTGAAATTTAATTTCTTTGCGACATTGAGAGAAATTAGGATAACTTCCGCTCCTGTATCAATTAAACAATTGGCTAAATTATCATGAATTTTAAATTCTGTAGTGAAGTCACCTTTTAAATTTAGCGAGAAATATTTTACTTTTGCCATATCGGCCTTGCGAAGTCGTTTATTAATTTCGGCTTATATGCCTCGGTTTACCGCAATTGTAACAATCTTTATTGTCGCCATTTACAGGGTAAGGACGTTTAACTTTGTAATTAATTGGGTTTTCAGTTTTTGGTTTGTGAAAACCGTTTAAAAGGTTGAGTAAATCGGTTATTGATGCAGGGTTGCTATTTAAAGCAGCGCTTTTAACCGTAACATCAGCTATATCAACAATAACAATTTCCAACAATTGTGAATCGGTTAAATTAAAATGTAAAGATTTTAATAAACTTATCTTTTTTCCTGGTATATGCGCTGTAAATGTTGGAATTTCGGCTGGTGCAGAGGCTTGCAGTCCGTAATTTTTCGCTGAGATTTTTCTTAGCAGGAAACAGATCGATAATTTCAGCCTTAAAGTTGTCCCAATTTGTTTCTTCGGGGTGCCATGTGGCATACCAGTCTTGCGCTTCACCTTTGAGTCGACTTCTGGCCCGCATTAACATCTCATATTACTTCCACTTAAAAGTTGTGCCCAATTTTTCGATTTGTGAGCACCAAAATGCGGCTCCTTTATCATCGTTTCTGGGGTCGTAGTCAGGGGCGTCAACTGGGGTGGACGGTCCTGCGGCACTGTTTACTTGATCTTGCATTCCTCTCAACACATTTGTCAACACTTCAGTTAATTTTTCCATTTTATTATTTTAATTCGCGAACAACACAGTCACAACACAGATCGTCTTTTGGTGTATTTGGATTAGCGAATCCCACTTCTGATGTCAGATTCAAAAGGATTTTGAATCTTAATAATAAAATAAAACACAACAGTTGAAGGATTACTGGACTTTATTAAGAGCGATCAGCGGTCCGACTTCGTCGAGCCACCATCTCTGAATTCCCTTTTTACCACGAATATCATTAAAACATATAACTGCATGGCAACAATGACCGCCCTGTGTTAGAGCGTCGAGCTAATTCACCAGCTGAGTGTTTACAAACGTGTGCCACGTCCCTAAATCATACATACTATAATCTATTGTAGCTTTTGGAAACACGTAAGCTTTTTCCAATTAACATATTGAATTACTACACTAGTTAATTATAACCTAAAGGGGCAAACAGTCCCTTATTCATAAATAACAACAGCTCCAGTAATCCCTCCGTCGGTCGGTTGGCTCCACGAATGATGACATACACTAAGCTGTCGTCTAGTTTATAGTAACATATCTGTTCATATCACATGTAGAGTTAGGATTTACCTGTATTCTCTAAATATATTCTTGTTCGAGATCACGTTGACCTATTTCGTAACCTAGTGTTTTCACCGAAGACCCAAAGAAATTTAACAAAAATTGCTTGTATGTTAGAAGCTGCAGCCACTCCCAACCCATACCATTTACACCTAACCGGGGGAGCGACGGATGTGAGGCCGGTTGAGAATGGCAGAAGAAAAAGTCTGATCTCCCCTTGTAACCCCTTTCATCTAACTACTTCATCTACCTCAACCACTCCTTTGTAGAGATTACCTCTACGAAAGATGGCCGCAGGTTCATTTGTAAAGATGCAGAAATAGTTACACTCCGCCGCTACGTCCGAAATATAGAAAATAACATCAACGAGTAGGAAACGGTCGTTTTAAATTTACCGCATAATTAAACTCTGCATATTCTAATATGCAGTGACGAAATTACACCATGTAACGAATATAAGTACTTAGGAGTAATATTTAATAAAGATGGAACCGACGACAGAGAAATAAGATCGAGAATGACGCAAGCAAGGAAAGCCACAAAGTGTCTAAATGGAATATGGTGGAGTAGGGAAATAACAAAAAAAAAAGAAAATATAACATATATAACACCATGATTAAAAGTAGTCTGTTGTATAGCTCCGAAGTATGGAGGATAACGGAAAACAATAAGAAAAAACTAGTCGCCACTGAAATGGACGCACTACGAAGATCCGCTCGAATATCACGCAGAGAAAGATTGACAAATGAACATGTAAGAGAACAAATGAGCATCGAAGGTACGATAATGAATGATGTTGAGAGACTTCAGCTTGTTTGGTATGGACACGTATAGGGTATGAATGATACAAGACTCCCTAAACAGGCAATGCAATGGTCGCCAAGAGAAAGACGAAAGAGAGCATGACCGAGGAAGAATTGACATGAAGGAATTAGGAAAGCAATGAGTGACAGAAATTTACAAAATGGTCAGTGGAACAACAGAAGAACATGGAACCTAGGCATCGAATAGCGACGGTAGACGCCATAAACCGGTAATATATATATATATATATATATATTGCTGTGTGTAAGGTGTTTATAAACGTAGGGTGAATTGTTGACGTGACGTGTGCCCCCCCTTTGTTTAAGCCAAAAATAGATGTCGTGAGATACCCTTGTAAATATGATTGTAAATGTAAATTGTAAACTCGTTAATAAAATTATGGAAGCTAAATATGAGAATGTAATCACTAACATACAACAAATATTTGAATCGAGACTCTTGTAAATAAAATTTGCATGAATATAGAAAAGAAATGATATTTAAGTTTATTAAATAAATCTCAGGGTTCAATAAAATAAAGGTTGTAATAAAATGGGGTTGCAAGTTTAGGCTCGTATTGATGGAAATTAACAAACAATAGCAAGATAATCTAGTAATAATATTGCAATTTTGAAATGTATCTGAATAGCTTCAATTTGGAATAAACAAAAACACCTTTGCAATAAATTTTCCAGAAATAAACAGATAAATCAAGTGAACCAATACATAATAGATCAAATGACTGAAAACTTAACTTTATTAACTTTGGACCAACCTTTAACTTTGAATTTTCCAATGTTGCTAACGCGCGTGCTCCGCTCCTATCCTCTTAAGTCGGCTGTCAAGTGAACCGCATACCCTTGAAATCCAATTTGCTTCCAATTCTCACTTTTGGTCTCGAATGGCCTCCCAAATTCCATACAAAAACCGTTCCTGGTGTCTCAGCTTACAGGTAATCAAAAGCTTTTACCTTTTATAATTAAAATTGTTGCAGTCGGTATTCCAAATACAATAACCCAAAATTTATAGGTTATGCGAAAATATCAAACATCCAGATTGAATAACTTTACATATCCTTGATTATTGATTGATAAGTGGTGGATTTACACAAATACGAAGCACTGCTGACAGTTTATCCATGGCAATAGCACCACTGGATATTTCCAATTGGATTAGTAAGTATTGACACTTTGTTGCTCTTTTAGTCGTAATTATAATTTTTCGAAGCACAGATGAATAATGCACTTAAACCTTTTTCAACAATTTATTTAACTTTGACTTTCTTCACACATATAACAGGAGATTAACGTTGACAATAAAAATATACACAGTTTACAACAAAAAAAATTATCAAGTGAATTGCAAGGAATCAGAAACAGAATGCGAAACAGAATGAAACAGAATCCGAAACAGAACGACGCTCTTCTTTTCGAAATTTCCTTAAATACCCCGACAACAAAAAACATGCGTTACTATGGTAACACAACAAACTTTTACATCTCAAAACAAATTATGATCAGATAAACTTGTCAACAAGGAAAATTGGCCAATCACAGGCTAGCTTGAAAAGTGTTGAAAATTACATGAAAAACTTAAATTCTAAATAACTTTCTGCATGATGCACTAAAAATCACACCTAACCAAACTAGTATTAACAAAACCTATAAACTAACAATAAATAAACAAATAAACGATAAACAACCACACAAACACACAAAAATTAAACTACACACACACGCTAATATCATTCAAAAATCATTTTAACCTAGTTCACACACACACAAATACAAAGAATTTAGAAAAATAAGAAATTTTCAAGGTCACAAACCAAACAAATCTGAATACATAAATAAATACGACGTTGTTTCACGCAAATTATAGACCAAAAGATGCCCTGTCTTATTACACAGCTATATTACACACAAAATTTCCCTTAGGAACACAATACAACTCATAAATTACAAAAGCATCATCAAAAAATGTTAAAATTTACTGAAGGCATACATATTTAAATAAAAACAACATTGTTGCTAATGAAACATGAAGAAAGGCAACTAAATCAACAATAGTGACATAACACATAGTCAAACAATTAGTTTTAAACACCAAAAATACATATTTCAGGCAAATTCATAATTCGTCGATGACGTTTCAAGTATTTTACAAATAAATAAACAAATACATCTTTATTGCTAGAGGAAATACGTCGCAAGGTTGCCTCTAATGCCAATACACAAGTATACAACATAAAACAAGTCCAAATAAGCACATACATGTGTTAAAAGTTACAAACTTAAATCGATCTGTCAAATCGTAACAACAAATCCTAAAGTTCTTTGAAATTACAGCTCAAATTCAAGAAAAATACATTGCAAGGCTACAACATAACATTTAAAAGGAAAAATCAATTCAAAAATCCCGGAGGGTACACGAAAAAACCTGCAATTCCAACTTATTACATCCCAAGGGCTCATCGGAAAGAAAACGAATAGCCTCGTTTCAAATCTGTGTGTGTGTGTGACTCATTATCATACGGGAAAGCTACATGTGGCTTCTATGCTTGATAATTAATAAGAATTTAGATATTTTTAAGGGTGTAACACTGCAATATATATACCTATATATATATATACAATATTCTAATAACAAACAAATTTTGATTCATTGCAACAGTTTTACATGTGTTAAAGCAATGCAATAGATAGGAGTAAAATATATTTCAGTAACTATACATAACGTTTAAAAAACTATACCCACAACTCCAAAATTTTTTTTAAACAGAAAACCTTGTCGCCGTTACACTGATCAAAGGAGGTAATACGAGGTGTTATAAGCTGTGGCACCATCTAATATACAATAATTGTCGATAGTAGCTTCATGACCATGTATGTTATCGAATTTCGCATAAGATAGTATTCCCAACAACAAAAACCATCGTCCACTACAACACTTGTTTAAAAATAGCTTACCATTATACACACACATTACCACATCCGGCACCGTGTACGCAGTCCTTGGAATAGTCAGTTTCTCTGAAGGATATATAATGCTTTCTAAACACCTTTGGAGGCGGCCGAAGGCTAGAGGTTAGCGCGTTAGACTTCTACGCTGAAGGTCCTGGATTCAAATTCCCGGCACCGGAACATCGGATTTTTAACAGCCGTTCTCCCTCGCAAAGCAATGGCAAACCAGCGAGGTATTCTGTATAGTAAATCTTCTCTGGAGTAGAAGTGTTTACACTTCCCTTGGTTCGGAACACACGTTAAACTGTAGGTCCTCTATGTCTGTGACACTCTAAAAACGCACAACGCAGGCGTAGGAGAGAAGATCGCTACGTCTCGTAAGAGCTAAAGCACTCTAAGAAGAAGAAGCCACTTTTCCAGAGACTTACTTGGCAGAGAGTATTTTCTGTGATCATCTGCTGCTTCCTACGAATAACAGATAAAACCTTCATACCTTCAGCCAAGCTTAGGGATACGTGGATTCTTTAATTATTGAAGCGTTTTACCAACACAATTACTACAAACTCTAATGTATCACATTTATAAGTCGTTTGTTATGTTCGTTTGATTTTGCCGCTTCATTAGAATTAAAGTTCTATTTTAATTGCCGCTCTGTGGCCGATTACTATTTTGTTATTTCCCGAATATAGTTTTGGTGGACTTTTTTTTGTTATCATGGAGAAATGCCGATTAATGTTTTGTCTGCGTGCTTGGCCGTGGACGTTAGCTGCGAATTACCTGCCCTTGAAGGGAGTCCTACGTGCTAAATTGTTCCAGAATTCTTGCAACATATTTCGTGATTTGGTGAAATATTTTCGGCCGATGCATATTGGCTTTGTGTTTTCTCGTCAGTCGGATTTAACATCTACTTTTGACCCAGTTGCTTGTGATCATCACAGCGCCGAAATTAAATACTGCAGGGGCGGCTTGGGTTTCGATGGGTGTCTATTGCGTGAATTATCGTATCGCTGTTATCGCCGTGGGGTGAACAGAACCATCCACAAGTGTCGGATTTAAAGAAACACGCTGGAATTTTAACCCTTGAAAGGTAATTCATTGCGAATTTGTCGATCGCGTTTGGCGGATTATTATCGATCCCATTTCCTGACCCTCTGGATGTGCCGCTGTTACGACAAACTAGGAAGTTTGTGCAGCGAATATGTCGTTCCGAAATTTCCTGTTTTCCCGAAGAACATCTTTGTGGTTGCTGGAGCAATCGTGATTCCAGCCTTCACTGGCGTGCCTGCGGATTTCTGCTTCTTAAGAACTTAAGAACACCCCGAATTGTGACTGCCTGTTTCTTTCTACTCCTTACCGAAGAAAATCAAGGTAAATCAAATCGTTTTTGTGTTGCGAAAATTATTCCGAGTTTCACTTTTAAGTTTCAAGTGCTGAACCTTTTTTTTACGCGACGTAAAGCGACCTTCAGTCGCCAGTTGCCATTTTCTTTTTTTATTAACTGTAAAGTGCAATCATAAATTGTATTTTTTTTTGTAAACTCAGACGTCACTGGCTGCGCACACCTGTGGTTAGGAAATTAAATGCCGCAAGCCAGGGCCTCAGTTCGAACGTTCCAACTACCCTTGTATTAAAACTATAAATATCATTTTCAATGTAATCTTTGTTTTTGTACAAAGTTTCACTAATTTTAAAAAGTAGAATTATATTTGTCTTAAAATTCACTATATCTTTTATTGTTGTGTATTTTTACTTTATTTTGTGCATGAACTTTGCAAGCTTTATAAACAGGAGGAGGCACAATAAAGGTGAGTCCGATTCCCGTAAGCTGCTGGCTGCTCGGCCTTCCACGAGAACCTGCAATCAGCTGCGATTTAGAAGGTGACGCCCGCTAATTTTGTCCTACTCTGTACACAACTAGGTACGATTTCCCTTCCGTAAGCGGTTGCCGTGAACCACCACTACTCCTCTGACCTAAGCTGCAGGCCTTTTTTCCACCTATCCTGTTACGTGTCGACGAAAAAGCTCGTTTGGCCCGTAACACCTTCACTTCTCTACTTAACCTTTTTATTTTTCCAAGATTTCTCATACTTACCCTTTCCACTTTAGTTGAAAATTGAGCTTCACATTTGCTAACATTACGCATCCGCTCAACACAGCTTTAGTCAACTTTTTTGTGCAGACTTCGGTTTTTTTGACTGTAACGACAACACACTTTACACCAAGATTCCGTATCTACTGATTTACTGAATACCGTATAACGTTTTCCCAGCACTACCTAATTTATCATTGCACGTTTAAGGTTTACCAACTTGACAATTGAAAATGAAGAGGAAAGTGAATACACAAAGAGAAACACTTTCCTGTTTTGCATTCAACTACTACCGCATCCAACATGCTACCTATAAAATTCCTAATCGATCTCGCAGCTGTTTACGATGGAATTATTTACATAGTTGAGCCACTAAACTGTATATCCGTATCTATCGCCTATGCTCGCAGTGTTGCTACCAATACAACTTGGTATAAAATGGATAATCATGTGTTGTCCGGACTTCCAGTTTTTAAAATACCGATTCTAAATTTTGCAGTTAATGGAGTTTTAACATTCAAGATTAAATTCCACTATCCTACATACGCCGCAGATACTAACTCACAAAAGATTATGCAGAAGCCTAACAAATGTGTTCAAAAAAACATTATTGCGCAAGCAAACAATTACTGCTGTGTAGTTAAATTTATATTTGGTTTAGTTTTATTCAACACAGTGTCATATATTGAAAATACCATACATTACCACTTATTATGGTTTCCTTTCTTGTTATTTTATCTATAAACATGTATTATTATGTTAGGCAACGGTTTTTGCCTATTGTGAATATTACTTAAATGTTCACTTAACAAATGAATATTTACAGAAGTATGCGTAGCTTCTATCAGCTCTCAATAACAGCTGAGAAGAATTATAAAGGTTTGAAAGAAGGAATTGATGGCGAAGCGATTATCCTCTAAGGTAAGGCAAGGTGCGAATTTAGTGTTACCACTTATGTGTTTATATATAAAGATGGGCTGAATGGCAATATCAGTTAGTATAAGCAGTGGCGTTCCTGGCGAGATTATGGTTTATACCCCATGAAATGTCATATGTGTTTACCCAAATGGTTAAGTATTATCTACTTGGTATTATATGTGGTTTACATGCACCGGGTCCTATTATTCTTGTTATAAAAGATTGGTGTGTTTAGTTGTTGGAAACAGTAGCGTAGTGAATATGAGTGGCTATATGAGTGGATAATGGGTGGCATCATTAATCATATTTACCTAGCAATCATTCGGAAGGTAGTCAGTTGGCAGAAGTTGCATCGAAAATGTGCCTACGTCGAGCTATTGTTATTATGAACGCAACTTCTGTGCTAGGATGGCATCGACTGACTTACGTGGGGGTGTAGACGGTTGGGCAGCCCCCACCCCCACCTTCCGATTCCTGTGAATAACAGAGAGAGTGGCTGGACGTAGTCGTAGTTTTTGAGACCGGAGGAGTTACGCTAAACCTTACCCTTGACCTTGCAGGATTTCTTTACATTAGTTTACATCCGCGGAACAGTATATTGTTTTCACGCTCATTTATATCGGTAAACAAGTTTTAGTTTAATAAATTTTGAGTGTAAAAAATCACTATGTGTAATTTAGAATTATAATACAAAATTACAATGAAAAGATTTCTTTTCGTTATTTTTATACGAGACTGGATAATTTGCCTCATAATCGAATCGGAAGCAACTACCTTGATTGTTCGATAGGTGATACATTTTTATTATCCGTATCTTGGGACGGGTTCGCTTTAGCATTTATTTAAAAAGGATTTTCAATTTAGGATTAACCTAGGCGTACACGTATGTATTCGCGCTACAGATGTTGCTTAAATGCACTTACAAATCAAGGGTAACAAACCTTGTGCAATTTAAAAAGACCAGACAGAAAAGAATAATACATTAATGATTAATTCGTAATACAACCAGCATATCCTTCACATTATGTATACAGGGTGAAATAAAATATAATAGAACCAATGTCGATTTTCACAAAATTTAATATATGAACTTAGAAAATTGTAAGCGTTTTCGGATTATCTATAATCCATCTTCAGACCAAAAACCCAAGCACAAAGTACTTCAAAATAAACACTCCTCTGAGCTAAGCTGCAGGCCTTTTTCCACCTACCCTGTTGCGGGTCGACGAAAAAGCTCGTTTGGCCCGTAACAAAGTAACTATGCGTTTGCGAACTTTTTCCTTATAAGATTTTTGTTTCGTTTTCGTCTAAGGAATAATGCTACGTGACGATTGTACGATAGCCTTTACACACCCTGTAAAATTCGTTGATGTCCAAGGGTCTCATAGTGGGATAGATTGAATAAAATATAATAAAACCAAAGTCGATTCCCACAAAATTTAATATATGAATTTAGGAAATTGTAATCGTTTTCGGATTATCTATAATTCATCTTCAGACCAAAAAACCAAGCACAAAGTACTTCAAAATAAACATCAAAGTGGAACCCAACAATTACGTGAGCATGCTACGACAATTTAAAACAAAACAGCCGCAACGCCGGCAGGTCAAAATATAAATAAAATAATTACATTAAACGTCAAAAGAACATATTAGAAATCATATTTGAATTTGAATTTGAGAAAACCCCAAATGAGGGGTGACATGGGAACAGATCTGCCGGCGTTGCGGCTGTTTTGTTTTAAATTGTCGTAGCATGCTCACGTAATTTTTGGGTTCCACTTTGATGTTTATTTTGAAGTACTTTGTGCTTGGTTTTTTGGTGTGAAGATGAATTATAGATAATCCGAAAACGTTTACAATTTCCTAAATTCATATATTAAATTTTGTGGGAATCGACATTGGTTTTATTATATTTTATTCAATCTATCCCACTATGAGACCCTTGGACATCAACGAATTTATACAGGAAGAAATCACTCTAGGAACCTTCCTTGACATACAGGGGGCCTTTGATAACACCTCCTTTGAATCAATGATTCGCGCGGCTAAGAGACATGGTATTGACGACACCTCATGCAGCTGGATAAAGAACATGCTACAAAGCCGACAAGTACAAGCCACATTATGTGGCGAAGAGATGGAGGTGTCTGTAACCACAGGATGCCCGCAAGGAGGGGTACTATCCCCCCTACTTTGGGATCTGGTTATAAACGAACTCCTCATAAACCTGAATAACGAAGGCTACTTTAATCTTGGTTATGCAGATGATGTAGTTGTCTTTATAGAGGTTAAATACGGCAATATAATCTCAGAGATAATGCAAACCGCTCTGAATAAGGTCGAGGCATGGTGCAACAAGGAAAACCTTACAGTAAATCCTGCAAAAACCAGCCTTTTACCATTTACTAGGAAGAGAAATCACGGAGGCATAAATCCTCCGGAACTCCTCGGAGAAACCTTGCAAATCAAGGGGGAGGTCAAATATTTGGGTGTGATTCTAGACACCAAATTGACCTGGAACCAACACTTGCTAAGGACCACTAACAAGGCTAAAACAACCTTGATGATGGCAAGAAGAGCCTTTGGAAATAAATGGGGACTAAAACCAAAAATGGTACATTGGCTTTACACAACGGTGATAAGGCCGACAATATCCTATGGCTCACTTGAATGGTGGCCCAAGGTAAATCAAAGACAAACAATAAACCAGCTTCTTAGTGTACAAAGACTGGCTTGTCTCTGCATAACTGGAGCATTCAGAAGCACTCCGACAGCAGCACTAGAAGCTCTCCTGCAACTTCCTCCTCTTGACATAATAATCAAGGGTGAGGCGCGCATGGGAGCGTATCGCCTAAACTGCACGGGTAATTGGAGAAGCACGCAACACACATGGGGACACTCCAAAATAATAAATGTGGTATCTGACCCAAAATTAAAAATGGGAACGGACTACATGTCAACAAAATACTCCTTTCACAAACCCTTCGAAGTACGGATAAACCGTGAAGAATGGGACCAAGGGGAACCACCAGACTTGCTAAGAAGCTTAGTGTGGTACACAGACGGTTCACGCACGAACCGGAGCTGGCGTATACAGCAGCAGACCAAGATATAGTACTTCCATATCTCTGGGCCAAAATGCCACAATATTCCAAGCTGAAACCTATGCAATTCTAGCAGCAATAGAAGAGAACATAAGAAGGGGCTATACAAACAAAACCATCCTTATTATCTCTGACAGTCGGGCAGCTATGAAAGCACTGAACTCAAACCAGATCAAGTCAAAACTTGTCTGGGACTGCCTTAGTAGTCTCCTAACACTGGCAAACTCTAACAAGGTAAAACTTGTGTGGGTGCCAGGGCATAGAGGCATAGAAGGAAATGAAAATGCAGATAAACTAGCAAAACTAGGATCTGAGACACCGTTCACAGGGTCTGAACCAGTGGTCGGCCTAACTAAACGAACAGTGAGAGGAGCAGTCAACGAATGGATCGCAACCAAACATTCGGAACACTGGAGACTCTCACCTCGACAAAGACAAAGTAAAACTATGATGGGTAACCATCCCCACAAGCTTACCAAAACAGTCCTACAACTTAGTAGGACTCAAATTGGAGTAGTGACAGGACTCCTAACGGGACACTGGCACTTCAGACAACACCTATACAACATAGGGCTATTTAACGAAGAACCTCTATGCAGACTGTGGCGCGAGGAAGAGGAAACAGCCTCCCACGTAATATTCCAATGCGAAGCCCTAGCTCGTAGAAGATACCAAATCTTTGAGGGTACTAATCCCAACGAGATACTGCCGCAAGCCAGCCTGATCAATAGACTCCTAGACCTGATAAATGCGACGGACCTATTTGGCAGCGACTAGCGAATGAAGGGGATGCACAATAGGCCCAAGAGGCCGCAGTGTTAAAGGGCAGGAACCCCTCCCCGTTACCAATCAATGGCCACTGCTCGCTCTGCTCCACCATTGGACTGTGGGAACTTTGGGTGGATATCTCGTGGTTAAATCCATAGACTTCTGCAAATTCTTTAAATTGGTCAGAGGTAAACTGTGTGCCCCTGTCTGTTCTAACTACTTCGGGTATTCCATGTCTTGCGAATATATTCTTTATTCTTGATATGACTGTGGCTGATGTTATATTGTCAAGCTGCACTAATTCTATGTACCTGGAGTAATAGTCCTGTATTACTAAGTATCTCTTCTGTTTGTTTTCCAGTAAATCCATCCCTATTTACATCCAAGGTAATCTCGTCCTCATCAGCGGTCCATTCTATTTTTTCTATGTTGAGCACATATTAAACGCGACTCCACAATTTTATTTGTTTCCGCCGTTAATCCTGGCCATACACCGACTCCTTGCACTGTCGTCGACATTTGACTATTCCCATGTGACCACTGTGAATCCTGGATAAGATATCTTTCCAGAGAATTTGTGGAATGAAAATTCTATTTCCCTTCATAATTAATCCTTTATTAATTGATAATTCTCTTCGAAACTGGTAAAATTTAGAATGTTTTGGAAATCCTTTTCGTATATACTCTCTTAATTCCGTACACTCATCATCTTTTTCTTGGGCTTGCTCTACTTCTTGTAAACGCATATCTGAGAATGGTGTCTCTTTAATAACATTGTTTATAAATAAATCTTCTTCTATTACATCCTGTTCCATATTGTAGTCCCTTAATGGTGCTCTTGATCTGGTATGTAAAACTATTTACCCGGAACACGTACTATTTTGTACTGACAACACATGAATCTCATTCTTAACCGTTGAATTCCGGCTGTCAGCTCTGTCATTGGTTTGTCTCCTAAAAGTGAAACTAAAGGCTTATGGTCTGTTAGAATGCTTATTTTCTGATCCAGTATAACATTTTTAAATCTTTCGCATGCCCACGTAACGGCTAGTGCTTCTTTCTCCACCTAGGCATACCTAACCTCTGTTTCTCTTAAATTGCGGGATTCGTAGTTTACTGGTCGCCATTTTCCATTTTGAAACTGTTCTAATACTTCCCCTAGCCCATAGGATGACGAATCTGCTGCTATTCTCGTTTCTGCCGGTTTTGAAGTGATTTCCATCTTTACATCATTAATTGCCTTTTTCTGTGGTTCGTCCCGAATCCTCTCGTTTCCTTTTACTAACAGCACTCTTAATGCTTGTGTTTTTGTCGATAAGTCGGGTATAAACTTCATTCAATAATTATTCATTCCTAGGAATGTTCTTAATTCTGTAATATTTATTGGGTCTGGTATCTCACGATAGCTCGGGTCTTTTCTGGATCAGGTTCGAATGTATCATCCTTGATAATGTGACCTAAAAATCTAACTTCTTTGGCACCAAAAACACATTTTTCTTTGTTAAGAGTGATACCTTTGTCTTTTAACCACTTGCTTCACTCGTTGATTATGGACTTCTTCGTTTGGACCCCAAATTAGGATATCGTCAGCCTGGTTTACTACACCTTCTAATTCGTGAAGAACTTGTTGCATTTTTCGTTGAAAATGTTCTGGTCCTGAATTGATTCCAAAGGGTAACCTTTTAAAAAGGTAACGTCCAAATGGAGCGATGAAGGTCGTTAAATGCGCACTTTCTTTGGACAATGGAACTTGCCAAAATCCACTGGATGCATCCAACATTGTGAAAATTCGTGCTCCTCCTAACTGTGCTAGAGATTCTTCTGCAGAAAGTAAAATCAGCTTCTCTCTGCAAACATATTTATTTAATTCAGTATAATCAACACATAATCTTACTCCATTATTCTTCTTTGGTACAACCACAATTGGAGCACACCAATCCGTTGGTGTATTGATAGCTTCGATTAAATTTTTTGCTACCATTCCTTTCAGTTCTTCTGCAACTTTGTCACGCATTGGTAAAGCTACTCTTCTTGGCGCTGCAACTGCATACGGTTTATAGTTGTTTGCTATTTTTATGTGATAAACACCCTCCAACTTTCCTATTGTGTTGAATACCTCTGGAATAATCTTACAATACCACTTCCACTGGTTACTTCTTCAATTCTTGATTTAAATATTTCCAATGCTTGAATTGCTGGTCTTCCCAAGAGTGCTTCTTTTTGTTTATCCACTACATAAATTTTTGTACAGTTGTGTGACCTCGCAGGTTAAGCGACAGTTCCGCCACTCCCTAAACTTTCAGTGGTTTCTTTCCTGCTCCAAATAAGCACTTTTCTGTTGTTTGCAATGTAATCTTTAGTTTGTCTGCTAGCTCTTCACCTATTACAGTCACATTGGCTTCCGTATCTATTTTAAATTTGATTACTTGATTTTTTATTCTAATACTGGCATACCATGGATGCTCGGACACTTCTAATGCTACTTCGCCTAAATATTCATCTTCTTCGGCGCTAATTGCACTAACTTTATTATTTCGGCAACACTTTTGATAATGGCCTATTTTATTGCAGCCTCTGCAAATTTTTTTATTGGCAGGGCACTTATACCACTTATGAAATGGACTTGCTCCACACTTTGGACATTTATTTTTATTGCCTTCTTTTGACTTATTTTTGTCTTCTTTTTCCCATTTTTTCTGCAAGCCTTCTATCTGGTTATTGCCTCGATGCTATCTTTCCCTTGTCTTACTACATGCTGCTGCTCCTTCACTAATTCAGCTTGTCTTACTTTACTGATAGCTTTATGGAGAGTTAATTCTACATCTAATTGTAGCTTTCCGACAATTTAGCATTACATACTCCAATAACGATCAAGTCAAGTCAATTAATTCATCCTTCAGGGTGCCAAATTTGCAGGTGTCTGCCAACTTATGCAAGTCATTAATAAATACTTCTGAGGACTCACCTTCTTGTTGTTGTCTATTAAAATACTTGGCTCGTTCATAAAGAATATTTACTTTCACCCCAAGATATTCAGCGAATTTTTCTTTGACCTTGTCGTATTTGGCTGCCTTCATTACTTAAATTAAATGATTTCAGCATATCCTCCCCTTCAGATCCCATGCAATACAGTAACATATTTATTTGGATCATTCCAGGCCGTTGATCCAGTTCAGACGCCACGCGAAATCTTTCAAACCTTTGTACCCATCGATTCCATTCTTTGGGCTTTTGAAAGTTGAATTGTTCTGGAGGTGACACCTGAAATTGTGCTGCTGTTGCCATTTTTGGAGTTTTCTTGTTATAATTCCACTTCTTTGTTGTATAGGTACTCGAACTATTGTTCACATTTGACCCGACACACCTAATACCATGTATTGTTTCTACTTACTTGTAATAAACAACACCAATTGTGTGAAACTAAAACTTTATTATCAGCGGGCAAAACCTGGTTTGTCAACCGAACAGCTTACAGTACACTCCCTCTACATTCCCTACATGAATTGGCGGCAAATATAAACCTAACATTACACATATAATGGTTTAAGTAAACAACATTACCACTCCCACCACCACTTTCGGCAACTAATCTTTCAACACCTGCTATCTGCTAAATTTGGGATATTTAAACTATCTTCAGTCAAAGTTGCTCTAAGTAGTTCAAGTTCAACAATTTCTGCTGAAGATGGCAGTTTAGTTACCAAAATGTATATGTAGCTTTTAAATATATTTTGGTGGTAAGCAATTTTCTATTGTTAAAATTTTGATTAGAGTTGAGAAGTATAATGGTAGCGAGCTAGTAAAAAACTGAAATTGGTCCATTTCTCCAAACAAGCACATTTTTTTTCATAAATTTAAATTCTAAAAAAAGACTGTGAGGAATTGCATGCTCTACAAACTAAGAAATGGTACTTTTTAAAATATTATGATATTATATATTCTGCATTCCTACGGCAGTCGGCGTGTCTCCGTTCCCATTCTCCATGCCTCTCTGTTCAGGGTCATTTCTTATCATAATTGCACCCTCTACTCCTTTTCTCCAACTTAGTCTTGGCCTACCTTTTCTCATTCTTTCTGGTGGTGCCTATTTTAGCGCTCTTTTTGGCCATCTATTGTCCATCATTCTGTTTACATGGCCAAACCATACTAACTGCTTCCTTTCTATTTCTTCTACTATTGTCTTTTCGATTTTCATCATTCTTCTGATATCGTCAGTTTGAATTCTTTCCAGTCTGGGTTTGCAGCATCTTCTCCTCCATCTCTAGTGCTATCAGTTTCTTTTCATTTCTCTTACTAATTTTCCAAGCTTCCGAAGGGTAAGTTGTTACACTCTGTATGATAGCTGCGTGTGGCCTAGTTTGGTATACAGACGGGTCACGGAATAGAAAAGGTACCGGCGCCGGTGTATATGGGGACAAACCCAGGGTCAAACTAAAATTTGCCCTAGCCAAATATCCTACGGTCTTCCAGACAGAAATCTTCGTGATTACTGCCTGTGCAAACGAAAACCTCAATAGAAATTATAGAGGTAAATACATCTATATTTGCTCGGACAGTCAAGCGGCCATTAAGGCCCTAACATCTCCAAAGATAGGGTCTAGGCTTGTCGAAGAATGTCGAGTCACTCTCGTCAAACTCTCAGCTGAGAATTACGTGAAAATCCTATGGGTTCCGGGCCATAGTGGAATAAGTGGCAATGAGGAAGCTGATGCCCTAGCTGTGGCTGGGGCCTCTGAACCTTTATTAGGTCCAGAGCCAGCTTTTGGAATAGCCCCCAAACATGTGAGGCACGAGATCTGCAATCACGCAAACGCTCAATTTCAGCACTCTTGGACCTCCAAACTCACACCCAGACAGGCTAGAGCCTTCACCAAGAACCCTACGCCTAAATGGGTAGACTATATTCTGAATCTAAGCAGAAGACAAATCAGGATAATAACGGGCCTCCTTACAGGCCACGGATACCTGAACAGTCATCTCCACACTATAGGGATTGTGCTAAACAACCAGTGTAGGAAATGTCAAGAGCAAGAGGAAACCTCTGGACATGTCCTCTGCAAATGCAAGGCATTAGCGGCCTTAAGACACAAACACCTTGGATCTCCCTTTCTTGAACCAAGAGACATTCAAGACAAGCCCTTGAATAGGATTCTGTCCTTCGCTGAAGCGACAGACCTGTTCAGGGAGTGAAGTCATTTGCAACCCCTAGGGAGCACAATGGGCCCTGGTGGCCTAAGTGCAGGAGCTTGCTCCGACCCATAGAATCATCATCATCATCATCGTGATAGCTGCGTATATTCTCTTTTTTGTTGTCCTTGTTATGTCTTGATCCCATAGTAATGAGTTCATCGTTCGTATTCCGTTTCTGCCCATATTTATCCTATCATTTATTTCATCTTCACTATTGCTTTTCTTGTTGAAAATGACTCCTAAATATTTGTACTTGCTAACTCCTTACATGTCGTCCTCTTCTAGCGGTAGGTCCTCTACTTCTTTTCCTATTTTTAAATATTGTGATTTTTTTTATGTTGATATTTAATCCCGCTATTTTGTAGTGGTCTTTCAGTTTACGGACCATATAGCTAAGGCCATGTTCATCTTCTGCTATAACCACCTGGTCGTCTGTGAAATGTAGGGTGAATATCGAATTATCATGTACCTTTAGTCCCATTGATATGCATTGCCTTTGCCATTTCTGCAGAGTTTGGTTCAAACATATTTTAAACAGAGATGGAGACATCCCTGTCTAAGTCCTTTGCTAATAACAATTTCTTCTGTCAAACCTTCTTGCATTTTTATCGGGGCTGTAGCTTTCCTATACAAATCCTGTGTAGCAGCGATCAAAGTTTTACTTATTCCAATATCTTTCATTGATTTCTACAGCCTACCTACTGGCACACTATCATACGCCTTTTCTAAATCAATGGAGGCCAAATGTATTTCCCCATTTCTTCTTACTCTTTTTTCTACGACCATTTTTAGGATGAATATACCGTCTAGTACCGAGCGTCCAGCTCGGAAACCTGCCTGCTCGTCTGGCTCCTTTCCTTCTATTTCTTTCTCTATCAAATTTTTCAGAATTTTTGAACAGAGTCTGCCGATTGAACAGATAACTCTATAGTTAGATGGGTCTAATTTGGTCTATTTTATGTATTGGTGTTATATTTGAAGTTTTCCATTCTATGGGTACTGGCTCTCCATTAACACATCGTTGAAATAAATTTCTAGTCATTTTAAGTAAGTTTTCTGTGCCCATCTTTCAATATTTCTGCTGGTACGTTTTCTGAGCCTGGGGATCTCCGGGGTTTCATATTTTTACACGTTTCTTTTATTTCCTCTATTGTTATTGTTATCCCGTATTTTCTATCTTGGTCTACTTGCATCCACTGCTCCTTGAATTCCTCTCTATTTTCTGCTAATAGGTTACCAAAGTATTGTATCCATTTTGAGATGTTTATTTGTTTAACCTGTTCTGCGTGTGTCGATTGTATTCCTTTAATTGTTTTCCATGCTTCTGTACTTCTGGATACACTTATACACTGTTCAATATCTTGGCATTTTTTCTGCGTTATTTTTGCTTTTTATCAGTTCATGCTTCACATCCCTGTTCAATTGTTCGTAATCTCCTTTTCTTCCTTCATCATCACTGCTCAGCCACTTTTGGTAAGCTTCTTTTTTTCCTTTTATTTTTATTTCTATTTCTTTGTCCCACCAATAGGTTTTCCGTCTATTGTCATGTCTGCCTAAAGCTTCCTCCACCGCATTCATTACGCATGCTTTGATATGATGGTATTCTTCCTTTGTCGTTTTCTCTGTTGATGTGAGCTTTTCATCTAATCTTTTTCGATATAGACTGAGCTGTCATTTTAAATTTTTTAGATTTAGTTTGATATTATTAACATTTTTTAAATGGAACCATATAAACATTTGGCATCACCAGAAATCTCATCTTTTCACCTTCCAATTATACATGTGTAGGCATTAAACCAAGAATTAATCACAATGCACTCCGAACAAGACATACACGCAAGATGGAAACTCGCACAAGAGAAAATAATTCAGATCGGAAAGGATGTGCTGGGCACAAAAAAAAGGAAAGTGAAACAACAATGGATGACAGATGAAATACTAAAACTAATGGACGAACGAAAAAGTTATAAAAACAAAGCTCAAAATAAATACCAACAGACTAACCTAAAAATAAAAAGAAAAGTAAAGGAAGCCAAAGAAAAATGGCTGGAAGAAAAATGTAAAGAAATGGAAGAACTACAGGACACATTTGATGAGTTCCATATACACAAAAAACTCAAGGAAGTAATTGGCAATTGCAAACAAAAGATACACTACACACTTAGAGATGAAAGAGATAAAGTAATTGTAGATATAAATGAATTAATGAAAACGTGGGAAAGATATATTACAGAACTTTTTGACGACAACCCCGAAGAAATAAATACTGGCTAAGATAAAGATATTGAAGGACCAGAAATAATGAAATCAGAGGTTGAATATGTATTAAGAACAGCAAAATGTGGTAAAACGGTTGGACCTGATGGAATTCCCATTGAATTAATAAAACTGCTGGACGAGAACAATATACAAGTTTTGCCAGCACTTTTTAATCATGTCTATGACGACGGTAAACTTCCTGACATTTGGATGAAGTCTACTTTTGTTCCACTGCTAAAGAAAAATAATGTCAGAACATGTGATGACTTCAGATTAATCAGCCTGATGGGTCATATACTGAAGCTTCTATTAAGAATAATCTAAAATTGAATACCAAAAAAGTGCGAATTTGTTATATATAATTCGCAGTTCGAATTTAGACGCGGCCTTGGAACAGGAGATGCATTGTTTGCAATGAACGTTTTGTTACAAAAATGTAGAGAATTCCAAAAACCGGTATTTATAGCCTTTATAGACTTCGAAAAGGCGTTTGATAAGCTACAACAAGCGAAACTAATCAAGGAATTAAGGGAGATAGGACTAGACGAAAAGGATGTACGATTAATCAGAGAATTATACTGGAACCAAAGTGCTACTGTACGTGTTGCTAATAACGAAACAAAATATTGTCCAATCAAAAGAGGTGTGAGACAGGACTGTGCCTTGTCGCCTATTTTATTTAATATATATTCAGAGTGTGTGTTTCAAAAGGCATTGTGGGAGAGTACAGAAGGAGTTAGAGTAAGTGGTGAAATAATAAATAATATTAGATACGCTGACGGCACCACTATAATTGCGGAGAGTTTGGAAGATCTGCAAACCCTAATGAACAGAGTTAAAGAAACTAGTGAAGAAATGGGTTTGAAAATGAACAAGAATAAAACAAAATTTATGGTTATAAGTCAACAGCCTATACAAGCAGGACAGCTATTAATAGATGGAATAGCAATAGAACAAGTCACACGATTCAAATATCTAGGATGCTTAATAAAAACTGATTTAGACCCAGATAAAGAGATAACCACCGAAATAGCAATAGCAAGAAACGCATTCTTTAAATAAAAATCAATGTTATGTAATAACCACCTGCGACTACCACCGAGATTAAAATTTCTAAAATGCTGTATTTGGTCAAACTTACTATATGGAATGGAATCCTGGACGTTAAAGGAAGCTATTATAAAGAAAATCGACTCTTTTGAGATGTGGACTTATAGGAGAATTCTAAAAAAATCATGGATGTCAAGAACAACGAATTACGAAGTAATGTGCAGAATTGGAAAGAAAAAGAATTAGTAAAAACCATTAAAATGAGAAAAACCGCATACTTCAGACACGTCTTAAGAAATGACAAATATAAACTGCTCCGAACTATAATCAGAGGAAGAATGCAGAATACAAGAGATTATCCTGGCTTCGAAACATTCGCAAATGGACGGGTAGGACCGTTACACAATTATTCTGATTAGCTGAAGATCGCGAGCAATTCAAACGAGTGGTAGCCAACCTCTGATTACGAAGAAGGCCTATTAGAAGAAGAAGAGGCATGTTAATTTTCACAAACTTAATAATTTAATAAAAAAACTTTTAATTCTAGAGTGCCTTGATAACATGATTTGTAAAAACAAATAAATACTAATCTGGTTGCTATGCAACAAAATATCTATACCTATTTTAAACTTATGAATTCAGGGAAGTGTGTGCAACAGTGGATAGAATCTACCTTGCAACTGGCCGATCGGAGTTCGACTCCCATTGTAGCCTGAATTTTAATTGTTGTTGCTTTGGCAACTACATGATTTGAAAAAACAACTTAAGAAACATGTAACAGAAAAAAATAATACAGTAGTAGCTACCTAAATTAAACAATGTACCATGTGTCACTTTCAATTTTTTTGAAAATTGTTTTTTGAAGATATTGGTTGCAATTTTGCTATTTCAAACTCAAGCCATTTAGTTTTATGACAAATAAATTGCATTTAACTTTGTAGAGTCTACAATTTCTACCAGTTCTTTTATCTTAAAAAACAAACAGTTTTATGAATATAACAAGCAAGCTGCACATAAAAAAATACAAAAACATAACTTACTGGATTCATAAATGAGCTATTCTACTCCCGTTTAACTGATTTTGCTACTCAACTTGAGATATCTAGTATAGAAAATACTTTAGAGCTAAGGTCAAACTTTAATTACATTTTATTTTACTTTTAATAATAGTAACTTGCACCATAGCTTAGCTGCAAATTTTACCAAATAGCTTGTAATGTAGGTAGCGACTTTAAAATAAGTACCTTGTACCACACCTTAACTACAAATTGTACTACATGGCTTGTATAGTTGGGTGTCGTCTTATATGACGGGTGCGAAGTCCGCAGTCAGGTAAAATAAACGGTTGAAGTAAGATGGGCGGCCACGTGCTCTAGAAACCAGTGACCAAAAACAAGTGTCGAATTAAATGTAGCTACTAAAGTACAATAATTAAACCTCTTTGCAGTTAATTAAAAATCAACATTTATTTAACAATATTTTACATGTTTAATCTCAATATTCTTAATATAAATCAAAGACAAGGCACCTTGAAGATTATTATTGCATCTAATTTGCACGAGAAATTTAATTTTATTTTTAAATATTTGAATTTAAATAAGAGTTATTCAAATATTAAAATAATTATATTTCTACTGAAATACTAATAACTAAAAATGCAGTGTTAATTATGTATTTGAAATAATTTGAACACAAAGGTGAATCAAGTACAACGTTTAAAATAGGTTAAACACAAACCGGAGTGACTCACGCACAAACTAAATATCAATTTTTTATCATTACTAAATAACATCGACTAAAAGATTAAATTTCAATTAGTTTCATATTTTGCACACAATTAAAAATGACTGAAATAGACAAATATTATTGCATTTAATTAATATGGACCACTTGATTTTAATAAAATAGTTTAATCGCTGTCATCTTCACTGTCCGATGAATCATCAGCCAAATTAATTATTAAAGGTTCCACCTCGTCAACTATAATTTCACAATGCCACCAAGATTTTATAAGACTCTGTATGTCGTACACAATTTTTCCATTCATTTTCACCGCATTGATTTAAAGCTTTTTCCCACATTTTTATAACTTGCTCATCAGTAAAACCTTCGCGCCCGATATGTTTGTTGTAGTAGCGTTTAGTATTCGCCCAAATTAATTCTATTGCGTCACATGTTTTGCAACCACTGAACACTGTAAGTGCTATCTCTTTTCATTTCACAAGTCACCACTGTGCATTTCATAAACTTTAGAGCGGCAATCCGCAAGGCTTGCGCTCGCTCTATTAGCCTTATACGAACTAAGGAGCTAGAAAGAGAGCAATATGTGTTGTGGTTTGTACTGCTTTGTCAAATAAGACGACACCCGACTATAGTGTAGCTAGGTACTTTAACCTTTTCGCTGCTAATTTCCGATTTTTCGGACTCAAGGAAACCGGGCCTCTATTGCTAATGTCCGATATTTAGGAATTCATTTATTAGGAATAAAATGAAGTGGGGAGAGATGCATTGAGTACGTGTAACTGTACGAAACGTGCGCGGCGGCAGTAGAGCGCTGTATTTAGACGTGTTAGTGTCTGTTGATGGTCACTCGTTCAAAATGACTAATATTGCACCTCCCAGACGAGGAAATTATAACACAACAGTTGAACTGGAGGAAATCCTGACATGATCAGACAGTGAAGACGTGTTTATTGCAAATGCACTGGATAATCTGTATACCGACGACGATGAGAACAACACACTCTGAGGAGAAGTTTTTGGATGATTTGACAACACCAGCTTCCAGTGTTGATAACGCAGGTACGTTTGAGGATGAGGACGATAATTTTGTTTATGACTGGGTGCAAGCATGTATCATACCGACGACTTTTGCTCATAACCAAATTTCAGAGTGCCTTGCGCCTGGGTTAGATCAAAACAGTACCGCATTAGATTGTTTTCAGGCATATTTTTCTGATGATCTTATGGACTTTATTGTTCAGGAGACAAATAATTATTATACATACGTAATTGAGCATACAAAGGAGTTGTACGGAGAACCACTGATAAGCGACGTAGCCAAATCATAACGCATCAGATGACTGGGACACGTGGCGAGGCTCCTAGAGAACAGAACCACAAGAAAGGCGATGGAAGGAACACTGCTCGGTGTTAAAAGAAGAGGGTGACCTAAGAACAGATGGCTGGATGCAGTGGAAGATGATCTAAAAGCCTTGGACATAAGACGATGGAGGGAAACGGCGCAAAATAGAAAGAGATGGAGAGTTATAGTACAAGCCCTGGGCCTACATGGCCTGTAGTGCTCTGTATATGTATATATAATAATGCGTAGAATGAAAAAACTACAGCTATCAGAGTATTGGTCTAGAGATCCATTATTGAAAACTCCAATATTTGCTGAAGCAATGTGCAGAGATCGTTATCTTATAATTTTGCGATTTTTACAACATTCCAAAAAATTATGATACATTGTTCAAATTGTGAAAAATTGTTGATCACATGAGGGAATACTTCAAATTAATTTTCAGACCTGGAAAACAATTGTGCATTGATGAAAGTCTCCTTTTATTCAAAGGTAGGCTTTTCTTCAAACAATATACACTTTCAAAACGACACTGTTTTGATGTAAAGTTATTTGTTTTGTGTGACTCACAAACTGGGTACATTCTGGATTTTATTATCTATGCGGGGAAGACAACAGAAATACAGCATAGTGGCAAATATGGCGTTTCAGGGGATGTAGTGCTAACCTTGCTGGAACCGTATTTAGATAAATGACATTGTTTATATATAGACAATTGGTACAGTAGTCCTGATCTGTTCCTTTGGCTGTATTCTTGCACTACTAAAGTATGTGGAACTGCAAGGAGGACCAGAAAAAATATGCCAAAAATGGCCGAAAAATTAAAAAAGAGGGAATTCACGTTCCAGTGTACAGGCAACAAACTCCTAGCCCTAACGTATTGCGACAAAAGGGAAATTTATATGCTAACAACGACAAATGATAACAATATGGCACCCACTGAGAAAATTAATCGTTAACCCGAGCGTCATATAATGAAACCAGAGTGCATTCTTCAGTATAATAAATATATGGGTACAGTGGATAAGACTGGTATGCTCCCAAGTTCAGTTGAATGTATTCGGCGCACCACAAAATGGTACAAGAAATTATTTTTCCATATGGTGGACTTGGTTGTTCTCAATTCTCATGTTCTGTATAAAAGTCTGAAGAAAGAAGCCATACCTCTAGCTGAATTCCAGCTCAATCTTATCAGAGAAATACTAGAAAAATATCCAGCTCCATCCACGTACATTTTTAGTCTTTGAAGTTAGTTTTACCATATACTTTCCCCGAGCTTATTTGTAGATCTATTATCATGGAAAGAAGAGCCCCTGGTAATCATCCAACACGCCTAACAGGAAGACATTTCCCACAAAAAGTACCCTCTACTGGGGATGGAAAATCCTGTCAGCGAAGGTGTGCGGGGTTTGTGCCAAAAATAGAATAGTAATGAAGACGATATACTTATGTAAAGATTGTGGCAATGTAAGTCTATATATCATACCATGCGTCAATACGTATCACACAAAAAAATTACTAATTTGATTTTTTTTTCTATTTTTATAAATGGAGTTCTAAAAGTTTTTTTTAATTGTGCACTGAGTTTCTTTTAGTTGTTGATTGATTTTCAAGAAATAAAAATAATTTCTCAAATATCTGTTTTTTTTTGGGTGTGGTGAGGAGGGAAGTAGAAAAAAGTAAGTGAGTGAGGGGAGTAGATGTTGGAAAAATGTACTGTGTAAGTATTCGTGTTTTCAAACGAAAGAGTCACGCATGAACTCGCCAAACGGTGATCAATCAGTTTAGCGAAGCCGGCACAATCGGTCAAATTCACGTTTATACACGGTTATAAGCGTTATATGGTACGATCAAACGTAAAACTTTAGAAAGTTAGTACGTGTGTAGGTGTACAGCGATATGTTGATCACCGCTTCACAGCCATTTTGAACAAATTTACAACGTCCCCTACAGTTGCTCGAAAACGTGAATAGTTTTTGTTAAATTTTGGCGAACAGTAATGTTAAAACACAAAAAAATCAAATTTCTTAGTTGAATGGGACCCAAGTGCTGTGGACCCAAAAATTCTCCCACACTGGAGATCTCAGCGTGCTGATTAGCACGCAGCAGCGAAAAGGTTAAAGAAAGCAGTTGTACTGCAGCTAACTACCTAAAAAAAGTAGCTTGCACCACAGCTTAGCTAAAAATTATACCTAACTACTTTAAAGAAAGCAAGTTGTAGTTTACCCATTTACTCTAGACAAAATTAGATTACTAAGTAACTTGCAGTATGGCTAGCTACTTTTAAACAAAGTACATTACTGCTGCTTGTAGTGTAGCTATTTAAAACAAAAGTACCTGGTACCCTAGTTTAGGTGCAAACTTTACTAAGAAGCTTCTAGTATGGCTAGCTACTATAAAAATATAGAATGTAGTGTAGCTTACTACATTTTATAAAAGTAGTTAGTACCATAGCTAACTACTTTAAATAAAAGTGGCTTATCCATAAATTGTACAATGCATTTTGTAGTTAGCTAATGTTTAAAAGTAGCTTTACCAATACTGGTTTTAACGATATACATACACGTTGCGAACACCAGGGTCATTTAACATCTGCGAAGCCATATTTAATAAATTTGGATTATTCATGAATTGGGTCAGGTCGACATTGGCAGGGTCAGCTGGAAGCTCGGGGTCTGAAAATATTTAATTGTATAAATAAAGTAATAAATTTTGACTATACTATACCTATGGGATTGCCCACCATACGTTCTTCGGCTAATTTTAAATTCTCTTCATACATGCTATTACCAGGATCAGCAATAAGGGCTTTTGTGTAGGAGTCTCTAGCTTCTCTGAATCTATTTAAGCTAGAGTAGGCAATGCTAAAAAAGAATTCTATAAGGATGAGGTAATTTCTAAAATAAACTTAGGTCATACCCTAAACGTCCATATGCTTTCGCATAATTGGGATCTAATCTCACTGCTTCCTCGCAGTCTGCGATGGCATTTTCGTGATTCTCTAAGCGACTATAAGCTGCGGCGCGATTACAGAAATAAACAGCATTATTGGGGTTTAAGTTAATAGCCCTGTGAAATAACATTTTATTGAAAGTACCGGTTTATGTTATAAAAATTTTACTACTTGCTGAATAACATAAAAAGCACTAAAATGCCTTCTTTTTCAGTATTTATTTGTGTAACACAAGGAAAATCATACACTGGGTCATTTTTTAAAGTATGTCTAATCTGTAACAGTTTTATTTTTTGCGATAGATATATTTAACCACATAATGCTGCAGTTAAATCGCAAGTACTATCAACTTTAATTTTTAAATAGCACCCTATATATATATTTGTTCTTTTAGTACTTTTGGTTTAACTGGAGGAGAAAAAATATTTAACATAATCGTTTTATGAATTTGACAGAACAAGTCAGGAAATTCAACTATCTCAGATTGCAAATATCAACTGACAGAAACTTAATAGAGAAGGTTAGAGCAAACTCTATTAAAGCATTAAACACCTCAGGAAGTTAAACAGAGGGAACTGAAAAAACTAATACATGTCAAAGGAGACTAAAGCAAGGATTTACAAAACATGTGTGACCAATTTTGATCTAGCCATCTGAAATCTTGAGAGATCAAATCTGGAGCAGCACAATATGGACAACCTAGATAGTATTGTAAAGTGGGCTGAATACCAAAAACCACAAAGCCGAAGACTCCCAGGTGTATCCCCTACAAACTAAAACAGGGGTGGCCAACAAGTCGACCTGGTCAATCGCGGAACGATATTTAGTCGATGCGCGGCGCCTATCCAGTTCGTTCTGTGGTCAGCATGGTCAGTTGAGCCATAGCGTTACGTTGATATTTCGTACATCGTTCCGTTGACTATTGGTTTGTTGCCTACTCACTATTGTACGTTATTTATATTTATATTTTATTAAATCATTTTTTTTAGAATCTTTATATTTAAAATGAGCAAACAAAAGAAACCTAAAACTTACCATTTTTACGAGGAATGGGAGCACAACTACTTTTTTATAATGGTAAAAGACAAATGTTATTGTTTGATTTGCCACTCATCAATAGTTATAACTAAGAAAGGTAATTTGGAAAGACACTTTTTATCTTTCCATAGTAAATATCAGTTGGATTACCCAGCCCTACAAAGTCTGTTTACAAAGCCTATTTCAAAATCAATTTGTGTCACTACTGCCTCATTCAAAGTCAGCCATTTATTAGCAAAAAAATCCATTCTCCGATGGCGAGGTTTTTAAGAAGCTTTTCTGAAATTATCAGGTTCACTTTTTAACGACTTTAAGAATAAAAATGAAATTCTTACATTAATTAAGGATTTACAATTGTCTAGAAATACCGTAATGTGGAGAATTGAGAAAATGAGTAGTAATATTAAGGACCAATTATATGACAATATCAATAAATGTGTATTTTGGTCTTTGCAAATGGACGAATCAACCAATATTAGTGATACAGCTCAATTGCTTATTTTTACTCGTATGGTTTTTGAAGATTTCACTTGTAACGAAGAAATGCTAGCTATGATTCCGCTGAAAGAAACAAGTAGAGATGTTGATATTTCTAATGCGTTTAAAAACTTTATTTATGAATCCAAAATACCCATTTATAAGCTTATTTCATTAACATATGGAGCAAAAGCGATGACAGGTCGCTTAAATTGGTTCATTGCACTATGTCGAAATAATGACGGTTTTTAAACGTTTTTTAAGTTATCATTGTATAATCCACCAACAAGTTTTAGCTAGTAAGGGTTTAAATAAACATGGATATTTCGTTCAAAATCATTAACTCAATTCGAGGAAGTTCTCTTCAATGTTTTTTCAAGCTGAACACGAGGAAGGGCAAACGGAACTATTATTACATACAGATGTAAGGTGGTTAAGCAGTTGTAAATTTTTACAAAGATTTCGTGATTCATTGAGTGAAATAATAAATTTTCTCACTAAACGGGGGGATGAATGTAAACATATATGCATGATGAAGCTTGGCTTTGCGATCAAGCGTTTTTAACAGATTTTACTAGGAAAAAATAAGACAATAAATGACATGATTAGCAAACACCTTCTACCAACATAAAGATATACATAAATACACAAGGCAAAGGCCAAACACAACAGAAAGATCCATAATAGACTATATTCTGACAGAAAGAGATAAAAGAAGGGAAGTAAAAGATGTGAGAGTTATGCGGGGGCCTGAGATTTACAGCGACCATTACATGTTAATAGCAAAAATCAAAATGAAGAAAAAGGAAGAAAATATTAGTGGTAATGTAGAAGTGAAGGAAAAGATAAGTTATGAAACCATAAAAGCTTACATGCTAAGGGAAGAAGAAATAGCTAGCAAATATAAAGACAATATAGAAAGTAAAATAGGGATGACAGAAACCAAAGACAAGAAAGTAGAGGAGTTATGGACAACATTACGAAATATAATCCTAGAATCCGTAAAAGAAACATGTGGTATCTTGAAAGTAAATAGTAAGAGAAAACAAACGGCATGGTGGAATCAAGAGATAAAATTAGAAATAAAAAGGAAGAAGGAAAGATGGAAACAATACCTAGGAGAAAGAACAGAAACTAGATATGAAGCATATAAAGAACAGAGAAATAAAGTCAAAACTACGGCGAGAGAAAGTAAAGAGCTGGACAGAATTTGGAGAGAAAATGGAGAAAAACTGTAAAGAAAACCAGAAACTATTTTACAAAATATTAAAAAACTGCAGAAAAGGAAAAACAAGTCGAAGCATATCAGTAAAGAACAAAGAAGGAGAACTAATAAGGGAAGATCAACAAATAATGGAGATGGAAGCAATACTTTCAAGAGTTATTAAGCAGTGGACAGGAAGGTAGCAGAGAGCAAACCACGTTCAGGCAGAGACCAGAAGATATACAAGAGGAAGACTAGAGAAGATTACGATTGAGGATGTAAAAGAGTCTATACAAGCACTAAAAAATGGCAAGGCACCAGGCCATGATAGAATAACGACAGAAATACTGAAGAACATGAGACAAAAAGGAATTGAAGTAGGTATTCACAAGAATATGCAACAAAGCCTGGGAAGAAGGAGTAATACCCAAGGATTGGCAAAGGGGAGTAATAATCCCTATACATAAAAAAGGTGACACAAGGAACTGCAACAATTATAGAGGACTAACATTACTAAGCACAGCAGTAAAAACATACGAAAGAATATTGGAGAAAAAGCTAAAAGAACACACGGAGACAACATTAGAAGAAGCACAAAGTGGGTTTAGGAAGGGTAGAAGCGTGCACGACCACATATTTACAATAAAAGCAATAATACAGAAAACACTGATAAGTAATACAAAAGCATATTTTGCGTTCATAGATCTAGAGAAGGCCTTTGACCGTGTCAAAAGAGAAATACTATGGGAAAGCATGACGAAACGAGGTATAGATACAAAACTGATAAGAGCAATAAAAAGTGTATACAAAAATAGCATAAACTATGTGACCACTAGAAACAGAACATCAGATGTATTCCAAACAAAGGAAGGATTGCGACAGGGAGGAGTGCTGAGCCCGACGCTATTCAATATATTTATATAGACGAAATAATAAAGGCATGTAAACCGAACCTCAGGAAATTGAATGTACGATACAACAGATTACAACCAGTAGAAATCTCAGAATGTGCGTTTGCAGACGATGTGGTAATTGTAACAGGTAGTGAAAGTGGATTGAAGGATAACCTTAATATATGGAATGAAAATAAACATACAAAAAACGAAAGTAAAGATGATAGCTAAGCAAGAAGAAGAAATACATATACAAATAGCAGGTGAGAACATTGAACAAGTATCGCATTTTAAATACTTAGGGACAACTATACAGAGAAACGGTAAACAAGAAATAGACATTAACGAAAGAATTGAAAAAACGACAAAGACCTATTATATGATAAGACAACACTTTATCAAGAAAAAAGAGATAACAAACAAAACAAAAATGACGGTATTCAAAACAATATTTAGACCAATTTTAACATACGGTGCTGAAACATGGATACTCACAACACAGATGAAAAGTAAAATCCAGGCAGTTGAAATGAAATATCTAAGGACAGTAAAGGACATAACAAGAAGAGATAGAATCAGGAACACAATAGTAAGACAAGAATTACAGATCAACTTAACACTGAATTACATTATAGAAAAACAACTGGGCTGGTGGGGGCACCTACAACGTATGGAAGAAAAAAGACCCGTTAGACGTGTATGGAAAGGCAGGACATATAAGAAAAGAGGTGACCAAGTGAAGTGTGGGAAAATGTAATAGCAAAGGAAATAAAGCACAGGGGAAGTACGGTGAATGAAGCAAAAAGACTGGCACTAAACAGGAAGCAGTGGAAAATGTTTATAAAGAGCGAAGGGTAGAATAGAATGTTTTATGTATAAGATGAGGTACCCGACACCGCAAGGTCTAAGGGTTTTGATTATATATATATATATATATTAGCAGTGTTCGTTCTTATAAAAACAGGTTCATAATGTTAATGAACGGTTTGCAAGAAAATAATATTGACCACTTTCCAAATATTAATGACCATTTAAGAAAACATCCACAATTTAATTGCAATTTTTAAAAATATGTAGTAGAAATTAAGCACGTTATTGAAGATTTTGATATTAGGTTTCATGATTTTGACAAAATTGAAGATGTCGTTCAGTATCTATTGAGCCCTTTTAAAAAAGATTTTAATAACAAACATATTGCATTAATAATGTCCACAATTTTAGATTTAGAAAAAAATGTCATAGAAAGTGAATTATTAACATTGCAGACAGATTAAATTTTAAAAGCAAGAGAATATGAAACGCATTTCTGGAAGTAGATAAACAGAAAAATATCCCAATTAAAAAAAAATCCTTTAGTTATTCACTCTTGTTTTGGATAAACATATTTATGTGAATCTGCGTTTTCTTATCTAAAATTAACAAAGAATAAACATTGTTCCTGCTTGACAGATTCGTATACTGAAGATTCTTTAAGATTATCTTTGTTGACATGTACTCCACAATATGACCATTTTGTGGAAAAGGCTCAAACTTCTCATTGATTGATCTCTTTGTATGCATATGTATAACTATTTTTGTGTTAATTTTTTTTTTAATATTTGATTCCTATTTTCCCTCTCAACATCAAACGAAAAATTTCGAAGGTAGATCGCGACTCATTGTTAACCTATAAAGTCGATATTAATGACAAACAAGTTGGCCACCCCTGCTCTAAGAGACAGAAAACTGGAGGTCGGAATCCCAAGCACATAGAAAGCAGAAAAACAGGACAAAGTCCTAATAAAAAAAGAAGGTTTGTAAATGAATAACAGTTGATTATAGCAATGTAGTTTTATATCTGTATATGTATACTTTGTATAACACGGTGCATATCACATAACATGATATCGTGAAAACTCTAAGTTTAGGGAAGTGTCGAGTATAGGGTGAAAGACTATTAAAAAGTTATATATTTGTTTGATATTTTCAGTGTAAATATTGATTAGGTAATGTTTGTTCAACAAATGTGGAGGCAATTATCTAAAATGATTTTTCACAGGAAATTCCCCTCGACACGCCATGTCTGTAAGATTTTTGCTAGTTTTGACACGTGACCCTCAATTATGCATTGATTCTTAATCCCCCATAACACGGTTTTGCACTACAAGACATTTTCTAGCAATCTAACTACTGTGTTATACAAGGGATACCTGTATCTCTAGAAATAAAATTTGTATAAAAACAAACTTTAAAAAATAGCCCAGTATAATTAATAAAATTAGCATATGAAGCATGCGTCTGTACATTAATAGCTTTAGGATTTGACAGATTTTTATTAAAAAGCACTGCATTTATTGCTGTTAAAAACTTACAGTCTTACTTATAATACAAAAAAGTATACATATATAAGTTATGCTATTTGGCACTTACAATATTTTGATACTTATTGCGTGTAATGAGCATGTAAGCCAACTTTTACAAACTGGAGGAACTCCTGAAATAATTTTAAGATTTCGAGTTACGAATGCATATACATTATTATATCTACAGCTCACAGAATCATCGCATGATCAGCAAATTGTACATTTTGCAGACCAATAATAATTATAATTGCTTTTTTGAGTAAGGAATGAAATTTTTTGTAGATCTGTTTATTTGGGCCAACTTATTAGCCTACCCTTTTTGCGTGATTTCTCACCATTCAGAACGGCCAGCAACTGCTAAAATTTGGTTCTGTAGGTAGAGGAATGAAGGAGTTTTTCCTGTTTTTAATTTCCCATAATTTTTTAATCTTACCCAAATCTTTTCACGAATTTCTACTACAAGATGGTGCAATGTGCAAGAATGATTTTTCTCTATTTAATAAGTTATTTTTAGTCAATTTCACCTTAAAAAAAAACATCAGTAGTGAAGATAAATCTTTCTTAAATTTTTTTGCTTTCGTTGTTTAAAACCTATACAGTAAAAATAATAAAATTCTATTAAAGAACTGGTTTAAGCCAAAATGGTATATAATTTATTTAGGTTTCATAGATTTAATTTAAATAACAGTTGAAAAATGATTTTAATTAATGTTATTTACAAACTGAAAATATATTTTGTCAATGTACAATAGAAAACTGCTAAAACCATAGGCTAAAGTAATATGGAAAACATTTTAGAGAAGACTGGAAAAATATTTTCTTATTAAATGACATATGCAGACAGAAATACAGGTCATCTGGGCATCCTGGTAGATTGCCGTGGGAATGTTTAAGACTGCAGTGTTAAGGTAAAAACAGCATGATTTCATATGTATCAGTAAAACTGATAAATATACATTTTTAGATTATGCACTTGTCGCTACTACGGGAATAAAATTTTGTATCGAAGTTTTTATAGTAATACTGTTAATTAGTATCTGCTTGAAGCAAAATGGCTTCTTATAGCACAGCAATTCACTGCTAGCCATAAAAACAAGCACAAAATAATTATCAATTGTGATATAATCAAAATAAAAGCACACATGGTATCATCGACAGAAGGTACAATATTCCTTCTTATTTATTAATAATTTTAATAGATTTTATTAGCTTTCTGCTGCTTCGTTTTATTTTCAATGTAAATTTTCTGTTAGCTGTAGATCATTAATAAAGGTTCAAAATTTGCCAGTAAACTTAAATGAACCATCAAAATGGGGTAAAATGTCATTTACGCAATGGAACCAAAACATTCATCTGATCCAAAATTTAAACTTGCCAGATGATGCATAAATATATCGGCCAAAAGTAGTGAACCTGGATTTCTCATTACTAACCATCTTTCTGTAGATAAATTTCATCATTAAAATTAAAATAATTTTGATTAATACTAATTCAATCAATTTAGTCCGTTTTGTTATTCGACATTTTTCTTGACAAACATACTATTTTACAAAGGAATATACCTTTGAACAGGTATCTATGAAAACATATTGGGAAAACTAGTTTGCATTGCGATAGTAAACTTAAACTGGGGAATTTATGTATGGTTAATTATGAAGAATTTTTAACTGACATATACAGCTTTATTACTAATTATTGTTAAACAAATTGCACATAGAACTTCTAAATTGTTTGATTAAATAAAAGGAAAGGTTATGATTTAGCAATTCAAGAATTTTATCTAAGAAGCTATTCTGATAAAATTAATTTCATCATATTTCGGTGATATATTATGGAACATTGTAAAAATACTTTCAATACCTTATCAAATGCTAAAGATATGGCTAATTATTGAATTCAGGTATTTACAAAGTGAAGTTATTCACCATATAATTTAAGACATTTTGATACCAGATGCGAAGACCATCTACACACACAAACACCTACAAAAATCCATCCATGCTTAAAACTGGTTAGAACACAACCATTCACTAATGTAAAATTGTTTACAGTTCTGAGATGATAAACAAAAATAGGAAATAATAGAAGCTTATTAAATTTACAATTTTTAACAAATATACCTTTAATGAATGAGCAAATTGAGCTCTTAAATTCGCCGTTATTGAAAATTCTGGAATAAAAACTACAGCCAAAAAATAAATCTACATGTATTGTTTCCTACTACACATGTTTACCTGCATTGTTTGTGAAAATGACCTGCTATTATGTTACAATTATTAACAATGTTGTTTCTACTTATTAATTAACATTTATTCTATTTGGTGTTCTGCAAAAACTATTCTACTTTGTATAATGAAAAAAATTGCATAACTTTTAATCTATTTTGTGTACTACAAAAATTACTCTGCTTTGTAGTTGTATATTTTAGTAGAAATAATACATTCTGGATTAGATTCATGAAACTCCGACAAATATTAAAATAAAGTTGTACCTGGTTTATTTAGATACAAAAGTACTTTCAACACTTAAAAAGCACTTTCAAAAAATAAACAACGCACAGGTAAATTTACATTACAAAATACCTTCTAAGGTATTTAAGTACAGAAAAGTATCCATGTACTTTTACCGAGGTACATCCCAACACTGATTATTAAGTGTTTAATCATTAATTGTATTGATAATTTACGATTGATAATTTTTATGGCGCACAACATATTAGAAAAACAAATTTTATAGAATTTTATGACTTTTGGGAACCCTCTTTTTAAAGCGTGTGACATGCAATATCATAGATATGGAAAAAGCTGTATAAATATTACATAGTTACACAATATACAGAAGCACTATAAGTAAGACTATAAATCGCTAATAATTTACACAAAATTTGACCATACCTATTATAATAGGACGAATTTAAAAATTGTTAATATTCACCAACATAAATGTCTGTACTAAAAGTTTGTTTAAATACTCAAACCATAAATTTTGACAAAGAACTCATCAAACCTTAATGGCAGATTAAATTAGAAATGTCATATGTAAATTGATTCTTGAAAGTGATTTCTTTAAATTTAAGTAGGTGTTTTATCAGAATTGCACATCTCAGACTATGTACCCGCCTATACATATGTGTGGGCAGAGAACATAGATATTGTATTTCAAATATTCATACACCCAGTGACTGTTATTGCACCTTTCACTCTATAAAAAAAAGTTTTTTCGAAGCAATCCTACAAAATTCATGTTACTTCATTTAGCAATTAGGTGGATACATCTTGGTTTATCTGTCATTCTCTGTCACTATTTCAATTATGTTCATGCAAATTCCTCAAAAATGTAATTAAAAAAAGGGCACACTTACCTAGTATATTGTTGTATGGCTTCAGGATACATTCCACCGCGCATTAATTCGTTCCCCTTATTTTTGCTCTCTTCTGCTTCTGCCACAACATTCTACAAAAATACTAAATTGGTATACATTCAAAAACCAGTAAAATCTGTACCTCTGGTGGTATGGTACGACTGAATACAGTTAATAAGTCTTGAATTTCTTCACGACTGGGGCTCTCATGGTTGTACTCAACTCCGAAGGCAGATTCCAGGCATTGCACGGCAACTTCAATTGACTCCTTTTTATCAGGAGCACTTTGATCGGCCTCTTTTTGTAAGAAGTGAATTATGCTCAAAATAAGCTGCCGCTTATTTTGTTCGGAGGTAGCCATCTGTAAAATTAATACTTACTAATTATACTAAAAGCAGCTTTAAATAAATATAACTCGATTTTAATATCAGTTCTGTTCTGATACTTGCCATTTTAGGATAAATACTTATGGGATATAAATTTGAGGTTAGGATGCAAACAGTTTTCAACCGTCACGATTGTTTTTATCGACTTTATGCGAAATTTGAGTAATTATCGTGGTAATTGTTTATTAAACTTACGTTTGGGATATTTCTTCAATACAAATTAGCTATAATCACCTAAGTACTGGCACACCACACACCAATTTCAAACGCAACCGAACGACAATCTTGTTTTGTCACGGTTTTGACAAATGAGAATCGTAACACGTTTATCACGTGTCATTTGCCTATTGGCGCGAAATTTAAAAATTGATTCTTATACTTCCTCCTACTGTATCTGTATTTAACTGCAGTTATTTATGCAATTCATTAACTTCAAGTTTAACGTCTATGAAATAAATTTAATTTTTAATTTTGTTGCAATTTTAATCAAAAGAAATCTTTTCAATTGAAACTAACATAAATTGTTATAATAATAGTAATTCATACAAATATGGAGGCGATCGTGGGCTAGAGGTTAGCGCGTTGGACTTCTACGCTGAAGGTCCTGAGTTCAATTTCCAGTATCGCAACATCGGACTTTTAATGGCCGTTCTCCCTCACACAGCAATGGTAAATCAGAGAGGTATTCTATTGCCTAGTAAATTTTCTCTGGAGTAGAAGTGTTTGCATTTCCCGTGCTTCGGAGCCCACGTTAAGCTGTAGGTCCTCTATGTCTGTGGCATTCTAAACGCACAACACATGCACAAGAGAGAAGATCGCTACTTCTTGTAAGAGATAAAGCACTGGAAGAAGATACACATATGGCAACCAAAACCAGTAGTAACAACTGTATAGTAATATATAGTGAAATATATCCATAAGTGGAGTTCAGGTGTTTTATACCTGGCTAATAGAAATTATTTTACCTAGAAAATATTCTTTACATTTTTAATCGTGGAAATATAGTTTTATTAATAATAATCAGGATTTTAGTACTGTAAATAATTTTGTAAGATACCCGGTTTGCCTGTTTGCACTTCTGACGATTTGGAGTATATATTAAGCTGTAGGTCCTTTTATGTATCTGGTATTTAAAAACGAATAACACACATATGGGAGAAAAGATTGCTACATCTGATATGAATTAAAGCATTTTAAATAGCAGTGCAATTCCTCTATTATTCTCACGCTGATGTCTATTGCCTTTTTTATATATTGAATACAATGCTACCAATAGTGAATGTTTAGGAATTTCATGTGTCATGTCAGATCTTGCTTATTAATTCATGTATTTTTTGTACAATATTCTTGGATAGATATTATATTTACCAGGGCTCTTATTGTTCTTTAGAGTTTTTACGGTTTGTTTGAATTCGATTAAGCCTTGTGGGTCTATTTGTTTGTATGTACGATTACCATTTCTGTGTAGGTATATATCCTTCTTTGTTAAGCATTTCTTCAAACTGCTCTGCTCATCTTTGTATGCCTGTCTCTGTCGTTCCTTTTTGTAGCAGTTTTAGGTATGTTAATTTTACTGTTTCTATTGACTTTGCACATTTTTTGTCAAACCAATATTTTCTTCTTTTACTGCTGACTACTTCACTAGATATGTTTAATTTGTTTCTGTCTTTCATGAAATTTGATATATTTATTCTTCATTTTCTATTGTAGTTTTATTTATATTTCTTCTTCTACCTCTACTTTGTGGTCTTTAAGTATTTCTTACCTTATATATGTTTTGAGGTGGCCGTGGATTACAGGCTACAAGTTTGGAGTTCAATTCCTAGTACAGGAACATCGGAATTTTAATGGCTATTCTCTTAAGCAAGGCAATGGCAAACCAGTCATGCATTCTGCCTAGTAAATCTTCTCTGGGGTAGAAGTGTTTACACTTCCCATGGTTGAGAGCTCAGGTAAAGCCGTACGTGCTCTATCTGTAGCATTTTAAAACACGCAACACAGATATGCCTATAGGAAAGAAGATCCTTACTTCTCGTAAGAGATAAAACACTTGAAGATATGTGATATTAATTATAAATTGGCCTGAATCAATATGTGCATATAGGAAATGGATTTGAGCTAGGTAGGTAATAAATTAAATTTATCAGAACTCTTCCTTATGTAACTTCATATGTTTTCCATTTATGCGGCATATTTTCCTATATAAGTACAGTGGATATCGTTTATAACGACGTTGAAGGGACCAACGAAATTCGGTCGTTATATCCAAACACCATATTAATACATACATATGTTGAAAAATACATTTTATTTGTGTTAGAAAAGAATAATTTACACGAGTGCTAGAAGCTTAAGCAACAAAAATATTATTCAAGGGTTACAAAACGTAAAAAAAAATCCTCAACTAATTTTACATACGTATGTATGTATGTATTCATATTTAAGTTTTAACAAAAAAATCTGTCATTTTGGTTTGTTTTTATGATTTTCGGTTTTCTAAAAAGTTTTTTTCAATAATTTTTTCCAAATGTAGCAATGCAAAATCTGTTTTATCCTCTTTTAAACCTTGATTAAACATGGAAAAATGCTGAATTGTTTCAACTGCTGAAAATGCATCCGTTATAGTAGGTGTTTGTAGGGGATGGCTCAGTGGTAGAGAGCCAAGCTTTGGATGTAAAAGTCCAAACGCTTCCCGGTTCGAATCTCCCCAAGGTCGGAAATTTTTCTCCAATTCCCTGGGTGGTCGGTACTAGGTCCCGGTCTCCATTTGCCATTGGGTATCAAAATAATGACACTCCTCGAATTACGGTCGCATTAGAGGAGTAACAAGGCCATAAACAAAAAAACATTCACACACAACAGCAGGTTAATCATGGTTACGCACCAACACGGTAACCCGCAGAGTCGGGCCCTGTTGTGCATAGCACAAACTAACTTAGCCTTGTCTCACACCAAAAGCGATGGGCCTCTAAGGCCTGTGAAAGCTTCATAATAAATAATAGTAGGTGTTTGGAACTCGGTTGTTTCGTCCATTTGCACTTCGTCGTGTTTATTTCTGACTCCAAATTCGGATCTGACCCAGCTAAAATTTCATCTTCCGTCATATCCTCCTCCGTTTCGAGTTCTTTATCAATATTTGAAAAAATTTCCCAACCCTCTTGTGTTGCCAGGTTAACTACATGTAAAGTTCGGACCCATTCAGGTAAAGGTAAGCTTTCCTTATCCGTATCATTTTGTAGTCGAAGCCACTCGGTTAGGGGTAGATCATCTTCATCGAAAGAATTTTCTGTTGCGTCTAAATTAAATCCAGCATGTACAAAACAATTTGCTATTGTCCGTTGAGAAACGCGATCCCAAGCTTTGGAAACTAGAAAAATAGCCTTCAGAATATCTAGCTTTTGAGGAACACCTTTCTCGTCAATATCCTTTAAAAGCTGGATGATTTGAAGTTTTCTAAAATGTGTTTTTGGGGACTTTATCACACCCTGGTCCATTGGTTGAAGAACTGAGGTGGTATTTAGTGGGAGGAAAACAAGTTTTATACCTTTTAAATTTTGATTATTTGGGTGAGCTTGACAGTTGTCCAAAAACAATAGAATTTTCTTTTTTTTTGCCGAATGAGGTTATTGTCCCATCGTGCAATTATTTTAACCACTGAATGAATACGTTTATCTGTCGCGTTTCGCCTTGCCTTTTCGTAACTTGGTAATTCCCCTAGCCAATTCGGTACTTCCCCGGCGTTTTCGCGTTACCTACGCGACGCGATCCGTCGTTATAAAAGAAAATTTGACCCAAATTTCAAGCAATTTTTCGTCGTTATATTAGTTTCGTCGTAATAAGCGATAAGTCTCACGTATAAAAAGTTTTGTTTCTAGTCGGGACTTTGAAATTGCGTCGCAAAAACCGATATGTCGTTATAAACGATATCCACTGTATATGCTCTATTTTATATATTGTTGTATGGCACTATCTACATCCCTTTATGTTTGAAATATGTACTTCTTATTTACATTTTTAATCTGCTGCCATAATAGAATTAAATATTTCGATTCTTTGAGTGTCTAGTAGTAAAAAACTATCAATGTGGCTAATGCAATAATTAAATACCATTACTAAAACGGTCCTATTATTATATAAACTAATTTTTAAATTTACCAACCCAAACCTTTTAATAATAACTCTTCTGTTAATCCTCTCGACCAATAAACTAGGTACTATTTTCTAGCTTCATAATAGATTTGAAACGATTACAAATCTCAAATACATATTAAATTTTTGTGTTTAGAAATCATGACATTTTATAGAAGTATCTAAAAACTTCATCTCTACAAGATTTTTAAATCAAAAGATCACGTTAACAGTGTCTTCCTATAAATTGTAAAATAAAATTCAAATTGTTTTCTACATTTCAAAAATGCTCTACACTTAACTACTTAAGCCCTCTATCAGCTGTTGTTGAATTTTGTAAGGAAGTTGTGTATGCCTTCTACTTTACGGCCCTTTATAAAGCAAAATCTGTAATTTTATAAACCATATTTATTGAAATGAAACTATTTTAATACTGAATTGGCCAACCGTTGCACTGGATGACTAATTTGCATGCAATTTATCAGTTTTTGTAGTTCCCATTAGAAATTCTATCAGTTCAATCTTTTTGTATTGAAATGATAATACAGGATATTCTCTAACATAGTTTGTCTATGGGATTTAGATTTGGGATCGTTCGTTGTGCTAAATTTATGGATTGATAATTTGATGAGAGCTATACTGTGAAAATACAGGGAATTTTTCTTTTTAGTATACATTGCAGATGTATACTTAAAAAAAAAAACGCGTCAATTACGCCTATTGTGTAGGCAACCAACTATACAGACAACTCAAGCATGTTGTGACCACAGCAATCATATATTAATTCATGATTAAAAATTAAAATTAATCTTTATTTAGT
>JABXWE010003601.1:0-31295 GCA_014611495.1 Limonius californicus
TCTTTTAATTAGCTCGGTTATTTTAATTGGTAGGTAAGGGTGTTTTGGTTTCTGATTGTTATTTTTTTTTTTTTTGGTTCGCGTTGCGGTATGGACGCTGTTTATTATTGAGGTTGTAAATTTTGATATTGCTGTATCTAAGTCTTCTTTGTTGTTTAAGCTGGTTGGGCACTGTAGTTGTTCGTCTAGAAAGATTAGGAAGTTTTCCCAGTTGATTATACCATTTATTAGTCTAGGTATTGGTTGTACTACGTGAGGTGTGCTGATGAACGAGATTACAACTGGTAGGTGGTCTGAGTTAAGCGCTTCTACTACATCCTGGTATGTTGGTATAGTAAAGTTCTTTTGTAAAACTATGTCTAGTATGTCCGGCAGGTGAACGCTGCGATATGGATAGTAAGTGTATTTCGCAGGAGCTATTATTTGGAAAGAGTAATTTGTTGCATAATTGTCCATTTTAATTCCCTCTGGGTTGCTTGCTCTACATCCCCATAATTGAATTTTGGAGTTTAAGTCGCCAATTATCAGGAGCGGTTCTGTTGTGTCGAATATTGCTTTTAAATCTTCCTCCTCTAGCTTCTTGTTGGGTTGTCTGTAGATGCTTAATATAATGTGATATTAATTGTTTAGCATAATTTTAATTCCAATTGTTTCTAGGGTTAGATTATCAATGTTGGGTGCAGGATGATGAACGAATTTCTTTTTGACAAGTATAGCTGCTCCACCTGCTGCTATTCTGGCGTTTCTGTCTTTCCTGTATACTTGGTATCCGGGTATTTTGTACGTATCTGGGTCCGATAAGTGGGTTTCTGTTTGCACGCGACGTCTATGCTGTGCCTGGCAAGAAATGCTATGAAGATTGATTTTTGTGTCAGTATTCCATTTGAATTCCAATTTAGAATTGTTAATTTTTCTATCGTTTTTTTGTGGTTTATGGTTCATTAAAGATCAGAGGGGGGATTGTGTTTGTGATAAAGATAAAGATAGATTTTGTGTGTTATGGTTGCTTCATATAAACTTTCAACCGAAATTGTTTTTTTCCTATAATTTAACATACCGAGTTAATAAGTACTACGTGCTTCTATACATTTTCCATTGAGCGGTACATCTTTTAAATTATTTTCCAAGCTACTGATAATTAAATTAATATACAATTTTTATCTTTTAATTTAAATAACATTCACAATCTTCAAAAAGGGACACATACGTCATTATTAAATAACTGAAATACATTCAATCATTCGCAAAATTACATAATCAATTAAAAATAGAAACGACAGAAAGCAGATCCGATGTTTAATATTTAATTTCAGAAACTATGAAGAAAGAGCTCTAAAGAATCGAGCAAATAAGAAATACATAAATAAAGAGACTCTTCTAAGTAACTGTTTGTTTAAAAGTATTGATCATCATCTCAACATAATAGACACAGCTGAAACCGTTGAACATGTTTGTAGTTACCTTGCTCTGTGCGTATTTCTTGCTAACTTGATTTTGCTTTGTCTCCTGATGTACTACACGTCTTTGGTAAGTGTATCATTTTAACTGCTAAGAACGAATAATGACTTCTATCGATCTCTAGAACCTTTCCTACAGTCTTTCTTTCTAGATGCCCATATACAGCCTAGCGTTCATTCAATATCTGGACTATGCTTTCTGATAACAGTTCAGGTATTTTTGTATTGCTGGTGGGGAAACGAATTAACTCTAGCAAATGAAGCACTTGCAAGGGCTGCTGCTGAAGCATATAATCCGGATGGAGCTATTAACCATGCAAAAATTCTTAAACTACTAATATTAAGAGCTCAAAGGCCATTATTTTTGACTGCTGGAAAGTTTGTCCCTTTATCCCTGGAAACCTACAAAAAGGTACATATTTCACACTAAGAAAGAAGTTTGTAATAATTTGTTAATTGTGTTTGAAATGTTTTCAGATTATCAAGGGATCAATTTCGTATTTTATGGTGCTGCGTCAAGTAAATAGAAAATATAATGAATCTTAAATCAAAACAGGATTAATCAAATTCTGAATAAACTAGAAGAGCGTTTGATATAGTTTTACAGTTAATTTTATTTCTTAATATAATTTACCTTAACAGCATATTACTTGAACGAACGATACCTTAACACCGTTATATCATCGTGAAACTCCGACCCCCCAAGGTTTCAAAAATAGTCTTCAAGTGTTTCCTTTATTCCGTCTTTCACGGCCAAAGAAAATTTCAGTAGTGGCGAGAGACTAGGACAAATCAGGTGAATAAGGTGGTCTCCAATCGTACTTCAACTCGTGTTGAGTATTGTGATGGAAACCACATTTGTGTAGGTATGGGCATTACTTTTATACAAATGACATTTTTCTTCCTTAAATTTGATCCTTTGTTGAATTATTCCAAAAGCTTAACGTAACAGCCTTCTATTATTTTTGAGCGCTCTGGACGATAATCTGTTTCGTACAAGCCTGAAAGACGACCTTCATAGTGGACGTCTAAAAAGTTTAAACCAGAAATCCTTGAACAAATCTATACTATTTTGATTAAAGGTTTCTGCCATAGCCAATGCAGTAAACTTCATATTAACTAAAAGGTATTACAATATTACAACGATGATAACTGTATTACTTTTCGATGTAGTCCCCCTGCCTAGCAATATATTTACTACCACCAATCTAGAACCTTCCCAATATCTTCCTGGAAGAAGTTTTTCAGTTGCATGCGTATCCACTCTTGGGCAGCTTTGATATCGTTGTTATTTGACTGAAATCTTTTACCGGCTGAAACTTATTTTAGTGAGCCAAACTAATAGCAATTGGAGAGAACATGATCAGGACTGTATGCTGCACGTGGAAGAAGGTCCTACTAAATTATTTTTATAGTTTCAATTGTGTTCGCAGCCGTATGAGGGCGAGCGTTGGCTTAGAGAAAGCAAACAGAACTTTGTCATCTCTTCCGTTTGCTTCTGACCGCCTTCTTAACTCTATTGCGCAAATATGTCTCATAATAGTCTGCATTAATTATACGGTTTTGTAAGAAAATCAACAAAGAGCACCCCTTGAGAATCCAAAAGAAAAGTTACCATCAGTGACACACTGACACTGATACAGTTTTTGCTATGTCTGGTTTTGGTGTGACACCACTATGTGCTTGTACGTTTTGCCTCGGGAGAAAAATAATGTAATCAGGTTTGATCAATTGTCACAAAAACTTGTATTCTTGGGTCAACCAACGCGGAATATACTTGGCACTCATCTTACGATACATTAGTTTGTTTATACAATGTTTTCAACACTTTTTTGCGATTGGCGACTGACTTGCAGCTGAACGTTGTAATGTAATGTAATGTAACACGAGCATTCGCTAGTCAGAACCGACAGAGAGCGCCGAACGGAGCCGCTCAAGATGCGCTCAGGTCGAGCAAACTTGCTCCACTTGGCTGTCGGTTTTTTGACGAATCTTTTTGATTGTTACATTACAAGTCAGTACAGGTCACAACTTGTTCGTTCTGAGCACAATCATCTCAATCCCTCCAGTAGTTAATTTAGTGCCAAACTGCAAATCCTATCCGCTGCCTTGATATTTTAAAAAGGAATTGTTCGCTCTGGTGAAGGAGTCTCCGGAAGCGTAAAAACGCAATGTAACTGCCAGTCTTTCCGTTACCGATATAGCTTTTCTGAAAGTAGTATCTTGTTTCACAATTCTTGGCGCAACTAAATTAAGCAGATATTCAAAATCTGTGGAAGACATTCGAACGAAATTTTTATACTGTCCACTAATTTCTTGGTTTTTTAGTATACTCAATAATGTAGCGCCACCATTAATACTTCTTCTGCTAAATGAATCTGTCTGCCACCACCGTTTTTGTTTATTTTTCTTTAAGTAGCAATATCCCATTATAATGAACGCAGCACTAGCCACTTCTAGGTCCGACATTTTTGAATCGATTGACAAATGGAGCAATGCTGAGCCAAGCATTCAAAATGAGCATTCGCGACGCCAGACAATTCAGCTCGGCAAGAGCATTACATTACCAAGCTCAGCTCTAGTCAGTCGCCGCCTTAAGGTGCATCGCCGTATTGTGCTCGCAGTTTGTAAGAATTTCAGTCGAATTTACGCTTTCATTCGTAAGAAATTTTATGCTTGAGCGCTGTCCCACGGTGTAATGAACAAAACTCGCTGACATCATAACTGTAACTAAGAAAATAATATTATCGCGGATCAGTTGACATGATTATGTTATGTAAGAGTATCGGCCAACCTTCAATTTTTTAACATTAAACATTATTGTTTAAATTTGAACAATCCTTGTATTAATAATATTATCACAATAAATGTTCAGACAGACGATCATGTATTGTCTATTGCCTGCCAGAGAAGAAGAGTAAATTCATGTTCTCGTGAATACTAGCTGTAATTTCTCCAGTTGAAGAAGATTCTAAATCATTACATTTCTTTACCTGGTCTTACCCGGGCTTAAAGCCGTCTACCTGTACTGGTACGAACTGCAACCAATATAAAAGCCAATGCGTGTAGTAAACCACAAAATACAATTGTTGTTTAAACTAGATAGATCTTAACATTGGAGTTATATGCAATATATTTATAAAGGATGATAGTTTGAAATAAAGTGAAAAGATTCAATAAATTAGGTGCACACACAATCATAACCATAGTTTGATTTTACCGTGCTTTTGCACTATCTTTTGGCAAAGTTTTTTCAACACTTTTTATCACCATTATTTTGTGATTATTCCAATAATGTTTTTAATCTTGGATATGTAGTCTACTAGTTAAAAACTGAAAGATTACCGATTAATGTAGATACAGTGCAATAGAAACACTTATCCTGAGGCACTTTAGTACCTTCTTAAATACAATATTGAATATACATAATTGGTTTAATTGAACTTCTAAGTGTTGTTTTCTTTATAAAGACATGTTCTCTAAACTACTTTTATTATGAAAAACGTTTGCCATCTAAATGTATGGTGTTATGAATCCATTATTTTACAAGCCATAGTAATTTGGTCTATAGTACTCAAAAATGCTTTTGGATTGATAATAACAAAAAAACTAAAAATAACCATAAAATCGTCATTTCATTTATTTGTTATGCGTTAAATTTCTTGATACAAAAATTATCAGAGTGACATTAGAGGCAATAACTAGCTTAATATGGTGAATGTGCATTAAAAGTTAAATTCTTCATTCAAATTTCAGCTACCTCAACACTTTCTTATTAACCTTACGTAAATAGCAATATTATCTACGGCCTAAAGTTATTTCTGAGCAGAATAATAAAGTGAAAATCTTGGCATTTATACTGTTGTTCTTGTACACTGACACGACTCTGATGGATGTTCTATCTAAATATCTTCATTACATCCCATAAAACCGTCTAAAAGCTTGTCATAAATGATGTATAGTTATGGAGTTTTATTGTTGTGTCAATGATTTATAATTTTACAATATACAGCTATTGATACACAAAACTGGTATTGGAATTCTCATTTGCATAATTCTACAATAAAATAATTAGAAAACAAGCTTTGCCTATTTAGGTATTAGACAACTTCGTAATACGGTAAGAACAGTCCACTAGCGGCCTTAAACTTAGTTTAAAATTATTATCATTCAGACTTCCGTTGTTAAAATTTACAAAATAAAGTAAAGTAATGTTTTTTACACAAATAGGAACATGACAAATCCTGAAAATATTTTAAATTGTGAACCTTAACATGTGTTTTACTCTAGATCTCCCATTGTTCTTTGTGAATAAATAACACTTAGATTAAAGCAAATACACTGATTTCTAATTACTAAATATTTCAGAACACACATTGTTACTTACACGCTAATTAAATATGAAATATTAAAAACGCTTTTGAAGTGTCATGCTGTTCGATTTGTTCTCGTTCCTGTAAAATAGATGTGGGCTATTCGTTAAGTTTTATCGTGGTTAATTATATTGAAATTTGTGCCAGTTACAAACCTAATATGATAAAATGGATGAAATATAACTTCAATTTGATTTGGGTTTCAGGATTTTGAACCAAAAATGTTACCAAGAAATTGTTTCACGTAGATTTTAAGACAGAACAATAATTTTTGGATTGGGTGGTTGTGTTTTGTTAATGTATAGAACTTTCCATTTCAATTTTAAAATATAAATTTTAAATATCACAGCTGTTAATTATCTATTTATAATTATTATTGATTAAGACCAAATCAGCCAAATATCATAATACATTTATTTTTAATATCTCACGAGCTTATTTTTTCAGATATAAAAAATAAATGTATGCTTGTTCGTTTTGAAAAAGCTAATTAATTTAGCGAAACGTTAACAGACAAAAAATTTTTTATACAAATTTTTAAAATGTATGTAAAATTGTTTATTGGTGCTCTTTTAATATGTTTTCACAATGTACAAAATTATTGCAACTAAAAAAATAAAACATTGTGATATTTGGCTGATTTGGTCTTAATAAATAATAATTTCCATTTCAATTTTCTGCTATAGTACGTGGAACCAGTTTTGGTTACTTGGTCCGAATTGTAACTAATTGATAAACGAGTTAGTTTTAATTGTATAGAATTGTACTTATTCTAATAACATTACAGAAATATTTTTTTTTAACAACACAAATCTGTTTGACTTTATTTACTTCCCTAAAAGTAAAGTGCTAAAAAAAGTATATCGTAGTCAATAAATGACTTTTACAAAATCAGTTGCAGCATAAAATGAAAATGAACTTTTACTGCCTATCTTACATCTATAGAGCCTTTCTAAGAACTTCTAATGAAGAATTTAACAGGAAGGTATCAAACTGTGAATCGCATGAAATAACAAATCAGATAAATATAACGTTAAAAATAAGTATGGAACATTATCTAAAATTAAGCTGCAAGGGAATTTATCTAAGTCACTAAACACAAAAAAGTGTATGTGAAACGGCAAACATAGGTAGACCAAATTTTCAAATAGATAGGCCAAGAGAAGCGCCGAAGGAGAATAGTTTTCTGGATATAAAAATGCTAGAAATTGTTACGGGCCAAACGAGCTCTTTCGTCGACTCGCAACAGGATAGGTGGAAAAAGGCCTGCAGCTTAGATCATAGGAGTAGGGGCAGTTCACGAGAAACCCTTAAGGGAGGGAAATCGAACGTAGTTGTGTACATAGTAGATCAAAATTAGTGGGCGCCATCTTCCAAATCACAGCTAATTGCAGGTTCTCGTGGAAGGCCGAGAAGCCAGCAGCTTACGAGAATCGGACTCACCTTTATAGTGCCCCCTCCTGTATATAAAGCTGACAAAGTTCATGCACAATACAATACACACAAATAAAAGATATGGTAAATTTTTAAGACAAATATAATTCTATTGCTTGAAATTGGTAACACACATAGTACACAAAAATACAATCAAAACGGTAATAATTGTGGTTGAACACAAAGGGAAGTTGAAACGTTCAAAGAAAGAGCTCGCCGCCACTGGCTTGCGATATTTACTTTACTAAACACACAGATCTGCGCAGCCAGTGACGTTCTAGTTTACAGAAATTAATTACACTTTACGAGTAATAACTAATAGAAATTGGCGACTGAAGGTCGCTTTGCGTTGCATAAAAAAAAGGTTTCAGCACTTGAGACCAGTCAAATGAATCTCGGAACAAGTTTTCACAATATCACAATAACGATTTTTACCTTAGTTTTCTTCAAACAGGGAGTAGAGAGAGAGGCGCAATTTGGGGTGTTTTTAAGTCCTGAAGAAGCAGGCAAAAATTGCAGGCACGCCCCTGAAGGCTGGATCACGATGGTGGCAACGTTACGGGTCAAGACTTTCTTGGAAAAAAACGGGAACTTCAGAAACGAAATCTCCGCCGCTGTACTGGATTATCACTTGCAACGGTTTAGTGTAGACAGTCACGGGGTTGAAGACTGTAATCCGACACAGGTCGAAAGAACAATTTCACTGAATTGCCTTTAAAGTAAGCTAACACGCTGCTAATATTTTTAATCCGACACAAGTCGAGAATATTCTGCCCTAGGCGAGAAAAAAAAATGCGGTACGATATCTTAACTTAGCAGAGGTGCGGTCGACAACTCCGGATCAAACCCACATGTCTTCCCCTTCAGAAGTTTAGGCTGACTCTTGTCGTATTTGTCGTCGGCGCTGAGATCTTATCGAGCAAACGGGTCGAACGGAGATCTTAAATCAATTGGCGAAAAAAACTAACGAAAATATTCAGCGGCTGGAACATTTCATCATATTAAGAAATATATTGCAAGAATTCTTTAACAAAATATTCCACGTGGAACTTCCGGGCCATTTTACAGACAAAGGTTTCTAAGAACTGGGTTTCGGTCGGCACTAAAGACTAAACATACATGACAGTGGTCCCTATGGAGTTCCGAAAAAATGACCTCCCATAAATTACCCTTTGGAAATAATAAAATAGTAATCGACTTAATTAAAATAAGACTTTAATTCATATGAAGCGGCAAAACTAAACGAACGTTGTTATGTTTATTTGATTGTACCACTTCGTCTGGATTAGAGTTATATTCTAAGTGCCGCTTCATAGAAATTAAAATTCTATTTCAGTTTCCGCTCTTATGTTGATTACAGTTTTCGTTATTATTCTTTTAAGATTGAGTTATGAGGGGCCAGTTCCGCTAAGTCTTGAAGTTTCCCTTTGTAGGCTAGAATTTCGGATCCATGTTTTGTCTGCACCTGACCCTGGACGCTTTAGGCGAATTTTTTTTTTGTGATCCGGATTCGCGCTGCATTTGGTTCTCCAGTCGAATTTCTACCTTCGTTCGGCCCGGTCGCCCAAATACCATCTTCGGGCGCCGTAAATAAATTGGGAAAAAGGTCAGCCTTCCATCTTCGCCGACTCCGGTCTAACCGAATTCCATCTACGGGGGCCGTTAAGAAATTAAGTACTGCAATAGGCGCTAGACTCTTGAAACGAAACGACGTCCTTTTTCCTGATAACGGGTCCCTTCGCGGCTCCTCTGCTATATCGAATATAACCGTATCATAATTTTGCCTTAGGCGAAAAGATAATCTCGACGAAGTCGGATCTAAATAAATATTAGCAGTGTTAGCCTTGGATACAGGGTAATTTGTTCTTTCGACTCATACGGGTACAAGCGAATTGAACCCGTGAAATTTGTGCTTCGTTGTTCCAATTGTTTGAACTCGTGAAAGTGGAAGTAAACTAATTCCCAGGGCTGTACCAACGGATTTTTCGTCCCAAAGTTTACTGAAGAAGTCGTCTGCCTTTTTTTCCCGGACCTGAAAGTACCCCAGACTGTACCTGCATCTTGAAAACAACCCTCAGAATTGCGCCTGCCTTCACCCGAAGTCAAGGTAAAGGACCTAGTTTTATGTGTGGTGAAAAAAGAAAAAAACCCCTTTACGCGTAAACTTGCAAAATTCTAAGTGATTGGACCTTTTTTTTATGTAACAAGAAGCGAACTTGAATCGCCGATCTTTCTTTTTTTATTACTAAATGTAAAGAGTAATTAGATATATTGAGCTATTCGTGTAAACTCCGACACCACTGGCCACGTAGTCGTTTGGACAATTTAAATTACGTATGCCAGCGACGGCGAGTCCCTTCTCTTGAGCGCTCAAATTAACTATTTGTAATATAGACCTATTAAATTACCAATTGCCGTCATTTTTGTATTTTTGTCATTTCTAGTCGTTTAATTATGTGTTTTAAAATTCATTACATATTTTATTATTTTGTATCTGTTTTGCAAGCTTTCTAAACAGAAGGGAGGCACAATATAGGTGAGTTCGATTCCCGTAAGCTGTCGGCTTCTCGGCCTTCCACGAGAACCTACAATCAGCTGTGATTTGGAAGGTGGCGCTCGCTAATTTTGACCCACTCTGTACACAACTACGAAGATTTCCTCCCGTAAGCGATTACCGCGAACCCCCCCTACTCCTCTGAGCTAAGCTGTAGGCCTTTTTCCACCTATCCGGTTACGGGTCGACGAAAAACCTCGTTTGGCCCGTAACAAAATTTTGTCGCCCAACGTAGGGCTGGATGCCAATCCGCAAAAGGTGATCGGCAAATTCGCAATGAATTGCCTTTCTAGGGATAAAAACTCCAGCTTGTTTTCTTTTAAATCCGACATTTGTCGATATTCTGTTCACTCCACGGTGAAACAGCGATACGAAAATACACGCGATTTATTCCCATAGAAAACATAAGCCGCTCCTGCGTGCTTAATTTCTTAACCGCCCCCGTAGAAGTAATTGGTAGACCGGAGTCGTGAAGATGTTAAGGCTGACTGAATAGCTTAACGCTTCGTGAACATGCGTTGGTCGAAAATATTACGTCACCTTGAGAAATATGATGAAATAGTTCTGGAAATATCTTAAACGTAAATTCGCAGAAAGCGTCCAGAGTCAGGTGCAGACAAAACATGAATCGGCAATTCTAGCCTACAAAGCGAAACTCCAAGGCTTTGGGGAAGTGGCCCGTCATAACTCAATCTTAAAAGAAAAATAACGAAAACTGTAGTCGACATAAGAAGATGGCAATTAAAACAGAATTTTAATTCCTAAGAACCTGCAATTAAAGTATGACTAATCCAGACAAAGTGGCACAATCAAATGAACATAACAACGTTACAACATTTTGAAGAATATCGGGCTAAATTAGTTAAATTTCCTGACGAATCCGATCTTTTACATCTTTGAGGTTATTTGGTTTATTACAGTAGACTTTGGATTTTAAGTAACACCATAAGAAAAAATTTAGAAGTATTATGTCAGGTGACATACGTGGCCACTCAATATATCCCCTCCTGTAGATCCACCTGTAGGGGAAGGTGACATCCAAAAACTGTCGAACGACTATTGTATATTGCGGAAGCGCTCCATACTGCTGGAAAAATATTTGATTGTCTGGTAGATGTTGGTGATTGGGAAATAGAACAGCTAAATCAAGAATGACTTGCTTTCCTTATTCGAGTGTCTCCAGTAAAACAATTTCCGCAATATTTTCTTTTTCGGGGCATTAATAGACAGTTTAAATACAAATACACTTTGTAATATTTTAGGGTGCCCATATTTCCTAATATTTTGATGTACATAAAAGTGACGATAAATATAAAACATATAGGTCTCATTTACAAAACCTTCGAAATCAACTCTTTAAAATTTTATATGTCAATACACCATTAAATTTTTCAAGAAAGTATTACAATTTTGCTGATTATCGAATCGTAGTGTTTGCAACATACTGTAGAACATACAAAGTCTTTTCTAGATCAAGCCTTTGTTAGCACTTTCGTAATATTCCAGTTCTCAAGCCTGTATTTGTAATTCATTATCAATTTAAATGTCTTATATTACTTTTAATGACTTATTACAGTTCTTGGCCTCTGTTTGCTGCTATCAATAATAAATTACGGATTTAAATTTTTGCAGATTGGAATTAGTAGAATCCTGGTTTAAGGAGTATTTCTTGGTTGAGTTTCTAAAATCCATCTTTAAAATGTTTTTACACATAGAATTATATTTATTATTAAAATTAAAATCGTGAATCTTCTTGCTGAAAGGTTATAAGAGAGATCAAAAAAGAACTTGATTACAGCAAGCCATGATTTTTTTTTTGTTCGTATTCATGACAGTTGATAGGATATTTTTGATCTACGACCTACGAAAAAAAAGTCATGGCTTGCTGTAATCAAGTTCTTTTTTGATCTCTTTGCTATAACTGGAAACAATGTTACAGAAATGTTAAGAAATCTAAATTATTGTTTCATCCCCCTTCACACAGCAGACTGCTTGATTCTCATGATTTTATTAATTATTTACTAGCACAGCTCGTGAGATATATGTCACTCTTCGTTTGATAACTTCTTTTAACAAATTCTTTGAAACTCAATATCTCCAATAAGCAAAGCAACTGATTGCATGCAACCGGCTTTTTATCTATGTATAAGTTTGTATAACTAGTATCATTGTTATAGCGTATTTTCTCTCTAGTTATTAAAACTTCATAAAATCCCTAAATTGACCTGAACGTGAACATTTGTTTTTACGTTCCAAAGATACAGTCGTGTAATAGAGGCCCAATTTACTTATATGCATCGAAAGTGTTTGTGATCTAACACAAACACATAGGAATGTGCTCGCTACATGATGGTCAGGTAAAGGTCTACTTTGTAATTGAGGAAATCCCGACGAACTAACTAATGTGATTGGCATGCGGAATCAATAAATAGTTTCCAGTGAATGTGAATTTTAAATAAAATAGTGCTGTCAGGAATCAGAAATTTTGAAGAATCGATTCTCGATTTTGAAAAGAATCGATTCCACAAGAATCGGTTCTCGATTCTAGAATCTAATTTCGCTTCTAGATTCTAGAATCAAAAATCGTTTTTCGCTTCTAGAATCTAGAATAGTTTCCCAATTGTAAAATCAAGAATCGTTTGTCTTCTCTTTAAACAAGAATGGTTTGCGATTCCAGGATTGAAAATGGTTTCCAAATTCACATCTTTAGAATCATCATCATCATCAACATCATCTGATATGGAGCTGACTCGAGGGTCGATCCTGGATATGCCAAAAATAAATTATTGAGATTAGTCTTGCAATTTCAGAGTTATGAAAGTTTTCGAATTCGAACCTATAACCGGTATTTATTTTACGATTTTAGAATCTTCTAATATAAATATATGTACTTATTATATATTTGGTGGTAGCATATGAAAAATATAATCAATATTTTTTAATTTATTTTTTATTTATGTACGTGACAAATACAAAATTGCTTAAGCTGTTTTGATGAATCGGATTTCGATTCTCAATTCTAGAATCGAGAATCGGTTTTAACTACGCTGCAGAGAAAGAACCGATTCCGATTCTAGACTCGGAATCGTTTGACAGCACTAAAACAAATAAGAAATCTTGAATTGGGCGTTACACTATATGTGTGCTCGGTAACAAATTATATCATTTCTGGTGCATATTAATGGGTTTAGGTGCCTACTAAAGTACCTTCTTCTTCTGTCCGTGCCGATCCGTTAACGGATATTAGCGATCATTCTGGCTATTTGTACTTTATTCATCGCGACTCTAAAAAGTCCCAAAGTCCCGTTGTTGTGGTATTGTGGCATATTCTTAAATTTTTGAGTCACGATATCCTTCCTGGACCTCTCTTTCCTACTACATTGCCCTGCAATACCAGCTGTTTTCTCATTATGTGACCTAAATATTAAAGTTTCCTAGTTCTTATGATTTTCATTACTTCTCTCACTCTCTTTATTCATCTTTTGTAAGACGGTGGTATTGGTAATATGTTGCGCCCAGGAGATTTTTAATATTCACCTATAGAGCCACATTTCGAAGCTTTTCTGTTGTTGTTTCATTGAGGGTCCATGATTCTGCGCCATATATAAGAACAGGAAATAAGTAACAACGCAGTAGTTTTGTTTTCATATGTATATCCAGGTGATGACTTATGAATAAATTTTTCATTTTAATAAACTCAACTCGGGCTTTTTCTATTTGGCATTTTATTTCAATAGAGTGATCCTAATTACTATTTAAAGTGGTTCCTAAGTAACCACCCTCTTTATGGGTTTATCTTTAATTATTAATTGCCACGGAGGTACCTCATCTTTAGAGATTACCATATATTTTGTTGTGTTTGTGTTCAATGCTAAACCATATCTTTCGCTAATTTGTGTTATTTTAGGCGTTAATCTGTAGACTTTCAATATTATCGGCGAATATCACCGTGTGGTCGGCATATCTAAAATTGTTTAAACATTCTCCATTTATATTTATGCCATCTTCTGAATTTTCCAAGGCTTCTTTGAAAATATCGTCGGAGTATACATTAAAAATTATGGGTGAAAGGACACAACCTTGTCGTACACCTCTCTCGATAAGTATATCTTCCGTGACGTTTCCTTCCACCCGCACGTCCGCTATTTGACCCCAGTACAGATTTGTAATTATCCGTAGATCTCGGTCTCGGTACTTCTACCATTTTACTGTGTCGGACTGTGTCAGATGCTTTATGGTAATCGATGAAACAAGCGTATACATCGCAGCTCATCTCACGGCATCTTTGAAACAGTACCTGTATACAAAAGAGAGCTTCTCTTGTTCCCGTTGCATTCCTGAATCCAAATTTGTTTGTCCTGGATACTATTCACAAGGTTTCGATATGCGTTGCTGAATGATTTTTAGAAAGGCTTTCTGGAGGTGGCCCATGAGACTTATGGTGCGATAATCAGAACATTGTCTAGCACTTTGCTTCTTAGGGAAAATTATGAACGTAAATTTTAGCGATGCTTGAGGTAATTGTCCTGTGTTATATATGGAGTTGAATATTTTTGTGAGCCATCTTATGCCCTCCTCGTCAAAAAGTTTTAGAATTTCTTCATTTGCACGATTGCTTTCCTTACCTCGTCTACTGTTATCTCTGGTCCCGAATTACATTCGATATCTGAAGAGCGGAGTGGTATATCAACGTCTCGAAACAGTTCTGTTATATAATTTATATATATATGTCCATGTATCTCTTCTCGTCTTTACCAATGATGACAATGTTACTATTAACTACGAGTCGTTCTATTGTGTTAGTTTTTGTTAGGCCAGCAGCTTCCTTTACTTTCTTATGCATGACCATGCACGCTTCTTTCTTAATATTTCAATTTCTTCTCACTTTAAACTATACCATGCTTGTTTTGCTTTCCTTATATCTCTTCTGATCTGTTTCTGTAGATTTTTGTATTCTGTTGGATTCTCTTTTACTTTTCTTCTTTGTTCTATTAACTGTAGGATTGCTTTAGTCATCCATGTTATGTATAATATTCTGCAAACTATCCAGCTGTTATTCGACTTTTTCTATTGTACGGATATTTTTAATTTCCATATTCAAAGTACCTTAAAATTTGCTAAATTAATCGTTTTCTGTTGCCATTGTTGCCCCATAAAGCAGCGGCTTCTCTGCATAAGAATAATTTTAAGATTAGTAGACAAAAAATCCAAATTGTGAAAAAATGGTCAGAAAAGTGATAGCAATTATGATAAGGAAGTAAAACATGGTTGAAGATCAATCTACATTCATGATATATTTATTTGGACATAATTTCGTGAAAATTTCCACAGTATTACAAACGCCTATTCTTTAAGAATATAATTCATTCCACTCCAGGATGAATATTTATTTAATTCTCTTGAAATCAAAACAGTTTCAAGGCTCTACAGCTAATCTTATTTGCTTAACGTAACGAGCAGCAACGAAGTTATTACATCTTAGATAAGTTACTATTTCTCAAATTCAAACACATGATCAATTACCTTTATTTCTGGTAAGATAAAGAAAGCAATATCAAGGATAACCTAGGAGAAAAGTTGCAGTAGACTGCACGATTTACAAGGCCGGTAAAAAATCCTCTTAAGGGTTTACGTCAGGTCTTTCTATAACTAGATCTACTTTAAAAAATTAAAACTCTGTAACAGAATAAATTAGAAAATTTGCTATAACAATATCTGGAAAGTACACATTACTGCTAATTTTTGCAAATAACAGACTTCTTAACATCATACCGCAGCTGTAATCATACAGCAATAACTAGTAATTTTCTGAAGGTCATTTTAAGACTAATTAAAAAAAACAGAAATATTCCTGACCTAACTTAATTACTAAAAACACTCCATTAACATAAGCTAATTAAGCGTCTTGTCCTACTTTTATTCCGCAGAAAATTTAACTGAACTAGCTGAACTTGTAGGCTATGGACCACGTTCTGCATGATAAATTCTACGTCAAAATGAAAGCTATTCATTCAACAATTAACCCTTTTATGTGTTACTACAAAATTGACTAAGTAGATCGTGTCAGTAATATGCTTCTTGCAATAGGTTTTCTAAGAAAAACCGAAAGAACTTATCTTTCGGTTTTTCTTAGAAAACCTATTGCAAGCAGCATATTACTGACACGATCTACTAGGTCGAAGGTTACAAAATTATAACATATTGTGTTTAACTTCTAACATTTAAAACTAGAAGTCACTGTAATTACTTCTTCCGACAATGAAATTACGATTTTTAAATAATTTTGCTTTTATGGTAGGCCAAAGTTAAATAAAATATTTAGTTGCTCAGAAAAATAGATATTTTGGGAAACATCCTTTATATTTTCGTATTTTTGAGCACAACATGTCTAAAATTACGACATTCAAGTTATTATGTTAATTTATAACAGTAGCTCGGAACAGAAAATTTCATGAACATTGAAATCTTGTTTACAATTTCGATGATGATTATTGAATTTGACTGTAAAGTACTACAACTAAACCAACTTCGTGCCCATTAAACTATGAGGCTTGCTCAACTGAAACCCATCTTTGATCAACTTACCCTGTAATAATTCAAATGACGTTTGTTAATGTAAGTAGTGTTTGCAAGCAACACATTAATAAGTTTCTTGAGTTAGAATTTGATTCTCACTTTTAAAACTTTGATTTTAAAATGGCGTTTGTTGTTGAAAATCCGCCCAAGTTTAATCAGCGTGGGGTCCTACAATTTGTATGCGCTGAGGGTGTGCAGCCATTGCAGATTCATACGCGAATGCAAGCAGTGTATGGAAATGCAGGTATTGCGTACCCAACTGTGAAGGCATGGTGCCGAACATTTAAGAGTGGAAAAGAGGGGACCATGGATGAGCCGCGACCAGGAGCACGGTTTACTGCATTAACAGAAAGCAATATGGCTAGCGTATGTGGAAGGCCTTATTAGAGAAAATCGTCGAATTTCCATTAGAAAAATTTCAGAAATTGTTGGTGCGAATGTAGTGTCTGTTCATAGTATTGTTCCTAATCTGGGTTACAACAAAGTTTGTTCGCAATGGATTCCTCGTCTCGTGTCCAATGAACAAAAAAGCTTGCGAATGGGCTTATCTCTGCAACACCTCACAGACTGTAGGCAAAATGGTGATGGCTTTCTTCTGTCAATAGTTGCTGGTGACCAAACTTGGTGCCATTACCACCAGCCGTCCAGTAAGATATCGTCGATACAGTGGAAACATTCAAGTTCACCATCACCGAAGAAGTTTAAAGCACAACCTTCTGCAGGTAAGGTGATGCTAACATTTTCTTTCGATCATGAAGGACCCTTGTTGATAGAGTTTAAGGAACCTAGAGTAAATGTTAATGCAAATCTGTCAATGAAACTTTGAACAAACTTCATCAAGCAATAAGACGGAAACATCTAGGAAAACTTACGCGTGGGGTCATTTTGCTAATGTGGTAAAAGAAAATCTTCAACGAAAGAAATGGAGGGTTTTCTAAGCATCCACTCTATAGCACGGCTTTATCGCCTTGCGATTTCCATATTTTTGGAACGCTGAAAAAGGAGTTAAAAGGTCGGCATTTTGAGTCTGATGCAGAAGTACAGATAGTTGTGGAAGACTTTTTCAATCAGCAGCCACATAAATTCTATGAGCAGGGTATACGTTGATTAGTAAAACAATGAGATAGGTGCCTTAATTGTGACGGTAATAATTTGTAATTAAATTGTTGAAGAAATTTTTGTAAAGCAAAGATGGGTTTCAATTGAACACATCTCGTATTTATTATAAAATTTAAAGTAAAGTTACCACGCAGAATTTATTTAAAATGGCGCAAATCGGCATGGTATGTTATTCACCTTGAAAGTTCCATAGTAATTTAGAGTCAATGATTTTAACTTTGCTCTGTTATCCATTGGCAAATACGATAAACATTATTAATTTCACATTGTTAATGAATTAATTATTACATCTTAACAGGTGTCCAGTTTATTTGTACGTTCTACTGCTTATACCGAACAATTATTTGTGGCACATTCCTTCTGAAAGTGTTACAAAATATCTTGCTACACTGTACTGTTGCTAAGTAAATATATTTAAGCCAAACACTTGTATGTGGATTTTATATTGTCAACGATATATAACGCCCTGGTTCAACTATATTTCCATGTCCTTAAATTTCTACGTAATTACGTTATTCATATCGTTAGCGTTTGTTATACATCTTCGCTTTACTGTTGATAACATGAAATATACACTTAAATGAGTATGCGACAACACATAGGAAGAAACCCAATCAGATTTGGTGGAATGCCATAGAACTCGCAGGAAAAAAGCAAAAAGAAAAGTACAATAAATGGTTAGCCAATCAAACTATTTAACTCTAGCAGAAATATAAAGAACAGAATAGGATAGCGAGACGTAAGATAAATGAAGGAAAAAATCTGTTGTGGGAGAGAAAATGCCAAGAACTTCAACGGAAGTATGGAGATGCCTAAAAAAACCTAAAAGGTAATAACAACACAGAAACACGGTAACACCAATAAAAATGGAAGAATGGGAGTCCCCCTTTAAATCGCTTCTAACAGAAGACAGCGAAGGGTTTAAAACGGTAGACAGTCAGTATCCAGAAATAGGGGATCATGATTTTATCCTAGTGTCAGTAGAAGAAGTTACAAAGGCAATCAAGGCTATGAAGAATGGAAAAGCTCCAGGGCCCGGGGGCATTTATACAGAGTTAATTAAATGCGGCGGTGATGGACATACCGAGCGCTTAATATGTATATTGATGAACAATTGTATAAAATTAAATAAGCGCTCGGTGTGTCGATATAACATTTTAGATCAATGGAGAGTCTCACATGTAATATGTCTATACAATAAAGGAGACAGATAGGACAAAAATAATTATCGAGGGCTAAGCATCAGCAGCACAATGAGTAGACTCTTTGGAAAAATAATAAATTACAAATTACAGGATAATGTAGCACGGAAAATTAGAGAAGAACAAAGTGGGTTTGTGGCAGGGAGATCTTGCGTGGATAATCTGTTCATATTACAACAGTTAACGGAAAAAAGAACAGACGAAAACGAGGAGACATACCTAGCCTTCATCGATCTGGAGAAGGCGTATGACTCGATTCCCCATGGTAAATTATGGGAGGCTTTAGAAAAATTAAAAGTAAACCCGGAATTGGTAAGAATTATTAAAGTTATTATGAAGAAAATTCGGCGTTCATTAAACAAAAAGGTACTCTATCACATTCGATTTATCCAACTAAAAGTTTAAGACAAGGTTGTAGTTTGTCACCTCTCCTATTTAGTATATACCTTAAACGTGCGTTAGAAGGCTGGAAAAACAGAGTGGGAGGAATGGGTAACAAAGGAATGGGTTCAGCGGAAATTACTAACAGAATTGAGCAAAGGAAAAAGATTGTCGGATGTCTTTACTCTGTCTGGTGGGATAAGCACATATCGAATTAAACAGAGAAGCATATAGGGAAGTCTTTGGTGAAGTCTGTGATATACTACGGATCGGAAATCTGTATACTCTTTACTCTGTCTGGTGGGATAAGCACATATCGAATTAAACAGAGAAGCATATAGGGAAGTCTTTGGTGAAGTCTGTGATATACTACGGATCGGAAATCTGTATACTGAAAGCAGATAATCAGAAGAAACTAAATACAATAGAAATGGAATACCTAAGGCGCAGTGTAGGTATATCACGGAAAGAACACATTCCTAATCAAGAAATTAGAAGGATAACGCAAGGAGAACAGACAGTAATAGATAGGATAGAGATGAGAGGACTAAAACGGTTTGGTCACCTCCTTCGCATGGATGAAAACAGATGGCCTCAAAGAGTTTATAGATGGACACCTCCCAGAAGACGAAAGCGGGATAGCCCAAGACGGTCCTGGAATGAAGAAATGAGGAAATCAATCCAGAAGCAGGGACTAGAGGAGGAAGAAGCGCAAGTTAGAAACAGATGGCGTTTGGCTACGAGAAGGCGGCTTTAGATGTAGAAATACCGTTTATGTATAATGAGTATGCGAATTATATTTAATTTTGGGCAGTTGCGACGCTAATCTCAATGCAGCTGCAAGCCTCTGCACCAAACACTATCGTAATAGGCGACATCCAGATGTAAATGTTATACCATGATTAGATCAAAAAATAAGAGAAACTGGGAACGTTTCTCCTACCGGATCGTGGTCATCTACGAAGTGTAAGAGCACCGCACTTGAAGATAGAAGTATTGGAAGCTTTTGAAATTGAACATGGTTACAGTACTTGAGGTATTGCACGCTAATTTTATGTAAACGGCGGTGTGCATGGGATATCTAAAGAAGATGGTTTATGTCATCATATTCAAGAGAGAGAGTGTAGCATAAGCACATATTAACGATGCCCTACTATAGATTACTAAAAATTATTGCTAAATATCACAAACCACCAAACTACGGAAATTCCTGTAAATTAGATAAGTAATTCGTAGATTAATATCAGCCTCCCGGAACCTCAATCGAAGATGGGCGGTTCACAAATAAAGTCAAATAAATAAAGTAATTAACTACTCGTCAATCACCGGTAAAAAGGGCGCCACCAGCTTGAAAGATTACGCTGATAATAATTCAGATGTAGATTAGAGTAAACTGGACCTCAGGTTCTTCACACTTATCTAATTGCTTCGTTTATACAAAATTATCAGAGATAGGGTAAACAATAAATAATAAGACCAATTGCAACAACAGTGATTTAATGATGCAAAAAAAAAATATTGATAAAATAATTTCCCCAGTCACATATATATATAATTGTGCTAAAATGCACGAGGACCCTGTATACGTACACACCACCCGTATCATTCACTTAATATAGTGAAAATAAGATTAATGTAAACGAGCAAGGTAAAAATACTACGTTTGAAAATATACACCAAGCGTTTATGAGCTCTAAAAACGCCCGCAGTCGTTAGAAGTACTTCCAGCGATAAAAGCGCCCTGTAAACACATCATACGATAACAACAACCCCGAACAAACGTAATATTACAGCTCTCTATGACGTACCCTGTATATACTAAGTGATAATTACGTGCATATGTACGAAATACATAACACACTAAAGTATAGAAATTTTAATCTAAACAAATGAGTCATAAACCCGTTGAACAACTTGAAATTAAATTAATAACCCGACACATAGGTATCTCAAACAATGAGTGATTTTAATCAACTCTACAAATCAAAGTAAAATTTAAACAATTAATTCACTTGCGTATTTCGTAGTTCAGCGATCTTGGACATCTGGCTGCCCGTCGGAACACGTGCTGCAATTGCCCGCTGTCGGTATAAATCCAGCAAATTATTTGGGACACGCAGAATTCAAGATCTCATAACAATACCAAGCTTTGGCGAAATCTGCCCCCAAATGCTTGTCAATCGAAAATCTCCGATTGACACTAACACAAGAATTAAACGACGAATATAAATCGGCCAAAGACCCACATCGACTTCTTCAAACTAAATTAGAATTCGATGTATTCAAAGATGTCTTCAATATATCGAGAAAATTCTCAAGTACAGAATACTTAAACAGAAGAATCTGGTTCGACGCTTAATGCACTTGTCTGTCTCACGAAAAATGGTTTCCGGAAATGCAATTGTTACCCAAATCTCGCGCAGGCGTAGTTCGTAGGAATCAAGTGAGGAAAATGGGTTGCAAACCAAACAGGCGAAAATACCGTTACACGCTATAGATGCAAGAATTTTTACCAGAAAATATCCCAATACGTGTTTGATATTATTAATGGTCGTTCAATCACCAAGAAGCTTATCCTAATTTCTTAAATAATATTTTATAGGTAAAGGAGCTACGTTTATCCAAGATGGAGCCTTTAACAGCCAATATAGGAAGAAATGAGTTCAATCCTCATTCGAAACATGAATGAAGCCATCAAGTGCGCTGCAGCGCTAATGTTTGAACTGGAATATTTCGAAATAGATTAATCGGTCCATTTGCTACTCCACGTCGTTTAAATGCAGAGAATTAGGCCAACTTTTTAATTAACGACTTACCTTTTTTTACACTGCTGCCTGGAGATTCCCAAAGGTATGGTTCATCGGGTACCAGTAGCAAATTAAGAGGAATTAAATCTTAAAATTAATCAAGCTGCCGCAATTGTAGCCGGCAATCGTATGCTTTAAAACTTGGAAGCAAGCATAATTCAACGCGCTACACTGTATGTGCATTGTAAACTGTGTTTTGAGAATCATATCGCACGCACCTCGTTATTAGTGTTTAAATTGGAAAACAGGCATACTTAAGTTAATGTAACTAGATAAAGATAATTAGTTTCAAAAAGTGGGTTTACTTTTTGAATGATATTCTAGCAAATATTTCCGTTATTAACAAAAATAGAACAAACAGCTAAAAGGGTTGTAGTACTTAATTCCATTTGTTTTAAATGGATTGTGAATGGAAAAAGTAGTATTTTATAGTGAAATGCGTGTTCAAGACACAATAAAAGGACATTCTTAGCAATTAGATCGATTTCATTAAAGAATAATTTTTTTGTGCTATTTGGATAGTTGGTTTTGAAGCTGTAGGAGTCACTATTATACGCCTATAGATAAACAAACGTTAACACAAGCAAACGTGGTAAACAAGTACGTATAGTTCTTTAGAAGGGATAAATAAAAGATTTCGTTCGTCGTTTTCTTATCTACATTTACCCTCCTCTTCGCATTTCGTGTTGAAGAATTAATTATTTATGTTTGTGATTTTCTGGTTATTATTTGAATAATCACAATCTACTTAAAACAGTTGTAATAGGAAATAACCTAAAATGAATTACAAATTATAGAAAAAAATATATATACAGTTCTAATATGTTAGATCCTGCCCCCACAGTGAAGTTTATGTGTGTTCAAATATATTTAAAAAAGACATAAATAACGACAAAATCACAAATAAATATGTAATTTTTTAATTAAATTTTTGTTAATGTCTCCGAAACTTAATATTTTCTATCACCACTAACTTTTTTATCTTTAAAATTTGGATAAATGAATCGTTTTTTAGTAGTGTAATTGCTCTGTGGCTTCTACACTGTTTCTCAGTCCGTTGCTAGATTGATCTTGTATAGTAAACATTAATGTTAATTTTAGTTTGCATATTTTTTAGCAAGGTAAGTTTGAATAGTTTAATTTACCTAACAGATATAATATAAATAATAGACAGTTCTATACATTCTATTCAGTAGAATAATAATATGTGATACTGAAATTTTCATGTAGTTATCTAAACAATTTATAGTGGTCATTTCCATTATATAATAAATTGGTGAGAAATTTGTCTCCACGCGATGTTCAAAGAGCACCTATCGAAATTGCTCGAACGTCGCTTATTTTACGGTGAGTGACTACAACAAATAAATATAATTTGCTTGCTACTATCTCCGCATTCATCACGTAGATTTGAAACTAAATAATCAGAAGTATAAAAAATGTACAATTTTATCACTTTGATATACTTAGCGATTGCAGGTTAGTACTCGCATACTAATTAAATTTTCCACTTTGAACAAATTGTATTTTTTTATAGTTTTTATGATCTGCAGTGGATCTCCTCTGATAAATACCGAGGACGTCTTCAACGCAACTAAGGACGACGTAATATTCCTGTTATACACACGTAAAAATCAGTTGGAACCAATTCAGCTGGAGGAAAATAATTTAAATAAATTGGATCCAAATAAGGTCACAAAAATAATCGTGCATGGATTTTTTGAATATGCCGGTAAGGACTGGTATAGGTATATGACTTCAGAGTACTTAAAGAAAGGAGATTACAATGTGATTCAAGTCGATTGGTCTAGGCCAGCTTCGAGCACTTACGGAGTTTCGGCGAGCAATACTCAACCAGTGGGTAAGTTGTGCGAAATTTTCATATTAAAGTGATATCGAAAAAGAACCTTATAGAAAATCGTTAACTTTTAAACAAACACGGCAAGAATTTCCTAAAGGCCGTTTATTTAACCTCCATGGTTGACAGCATACTTAAAAATCGATGTTGGAACTTCTCTTTCAAATATCAATTGCTCATTCAATAGAACAAACACATGCTTAAATTCCAATACATGGGTTTAACGTCTGAAAATAATAAATCTATGGTTAATGCTTACAATTCATAGGCGGAAGGCTTTAAAAAACTGCTACAATAAATCCAAAATAGTTTTGCGAGATAGACTTCTATTAATCAGCATAATGTTATCAATATCGATAGAGTCTTTTTCGAAAAATATCTAACACAAAACTTAAAAATTTTGGAAGATTGCCATATGTATAGGTCCTATTAAAGAATTTCAAGTTTATATCAACTGAATTTATGAAATCTGAATAAAGGGCTATTAATCTCGAAAATTTTAACAATTTCTAAAATGCCCCAGAGACGATTTAATACAATTTTAGAGTCTCCTTGCAAAATAAGTACACACAAATTCAAAATTTTATTAAACCGCCATTTTACAATTGTTTTATACTTATAAATTTTTGTTTACAATTCTATTGGTTAGAGGCTATAGAGTAATATGAAATATATTTGAATTAGATTAACGGTTTTTGAATAACAGAGCAACATGCGATATTTTCTGGAAATACTCACACAAGATTCTTAAATAAAAAATAAAGTTTTAGAGACCTTTCACGCCTTTATCACACATTTACACAAGATATTTAAAGAAAGCCCTTAGGGCGTTTTCAAAGAATATTTTACTGCATATTTCAGATATGTAGAAAGCTTGCCATTATTATCCTGGGTTTATGCTTAACACTGTTTGTCATAATACGACTACTTTACGCATGGAATATTAAATCTCCTAAAAATTTTTTCAGTTGAATTTACGGGTTGTGCTGAGGAGGCGTGTCAAGTTAAGAATTTTCTAAAAATTGTAATCGCCCTAATTTTAAAAGTAGAGAGGTCAAAACCCACATGCGATCGCAGTTTCAAACTTTTAAATAAGGTTCTGTGAATTCTTTCTACCGAGATAATAAGTCTAACTTAAATTTCTGATTTTAGAATTCGAAAGCCAATGATTCAACGTTTAAAAAATCCTAGCTTTAAAATTATGTTCATAGGGTCCTACATGTACAGGGTATCCCACAATTGCGAAAAAAAAACGCGAAATTTTTCAGATCTTCGTTATCGAGTTATCGATAAAAATAAATAATAAGTTTTATCGCACGGTCGCTCCAATATTATTATTAGCAAAAAAGGTATTGTCCACATATGTATGTGGAAGCACAAACCCTCTGTAACATATTTCCGTTTATTGAAGCCACAGCAGCGTGACAACGCCTTCTTTCAAATGGCCCAAAAAAAAAATTTAACGGGTTCAAATCCGGTGATCTACGAAGCCCATGGTATGGTGGGTCCACCTGTTGCAATCCACCTTTCAGAAAAATCTTTATTCATAAAATTTATGACTTTTATTCGATAATGTGACGGTACACCATTATGTTGGAACCAACAATTTAATCTAACTGCTAATGGACCTTCATCGGGGAACGGCGTGGTAAATATATATTTGAAAATTTAAGGTACAAGAAACCCTCCATTAATACAAGTTATGAGCATTTATAATACCTGCCGCAGTAAATGCGACTTCCACATTTCACACTGTCGCCTCTTGGGTCTATTGTGCTCTATTGCATCTCGTTGGGATTAGTGCCCCCAAAGAACTGTTATCTTCTGCGAGCTAAGGCTTCATTGGAATATTATGTGGGAGGCTCTTCCTCGTCACACAGCCTGCAGATAGGATCTTAAATAGCCTTACGTTGTGGAGGTGTTCTAGGAGTCCTACTGAGTTGTAGCACTGTTTTGGTAAGCTTCTGGGGGTGGTTGCCCATTATAGCTTTACTTTGTCTTTGTCGTTATCTAGGTGAGAGTCTCCAGTGTTCCGAATGTTTGGTTACGATCCATTCTTTAACTACTCCTCTCACTGTCCGCTTAGTTAGACCGACAACAGGTTCAGGCCCTGTGAACGGTATTTCAGATCCTCGTTTTGCTAGTTTATCTGCGTTTTCATTTCCTTCGACGCCTCTATGACCTGTCACCCATACAAGTTTTACCTTGTTATAGTTTGCCAGTGCTAGGAGACTACGAGGGCAATTCCAGACAAGTTTTAACTTAATCTGGTGTGAATTCAGTGCTTTCAAAGCTGCCTGACTGTCAGAGATAATAAGGATGGTTTTGTTTGTATAGCTTCTTGTTATGTTCTCTTATCTCTTCTATTGCTGCTAGAATTGCATAGGTTTCAGCTTGGAATATTATTACAGTTTGATCCAGAGGTACGGAGATACTATATCTTGGTCTATGTACTGCCGTATACACCAGCTCCGGTTCCGTTGCTCATGCATGAACCGTCTATATACCATACTAAGTTTTTATGCACGTCTAGTGGTTCCCCTTGATCCTATTCTTCACGGTTTATCCGTACTTCGAACGGTTTATGAAAAGAGTATTTGATTAACATGTAGTCAGTTCCCATTTTTAATTTTGGGTCAGATACTACATTTATTATTTTGGAGTGTCCTCGTGTGTATTGGGTGCTTCTCCAATTACCCGTGCAGTTTAGGCGATATGCTCCCATTCGTGCCTCGCCCTTGATTTTTATATCAAGAGGAGGAAGTTGCAGGAGAGCTTCTAGTGCTGCTGTCGGAGTGCTTCTGAATGCTCCAGTTATACAGAGACAAGCCAGTCTTTGAAGAAGCTGGTTTATTGTTTATCTTTGATTTACCTTGGGCCACCATACTAGTGAACATATGTTATTGTCGGTTTTATCACCGTTCTTCTTCTTACAGTCCTTCTCCTATCAGAGATTGGCTTTCATCATTGTTATACGTACTTTTGCTGTACGGCCGCTCGGAATAATTCGGTGCTGCTGCAATTAAACCAGTCTCGGAGGTTTTTCAACCATGATATCTTCCGCCTGCCAACATTCCTTTTTCTCTATTTTTCCCTGCATAATGAGTTGGAGCACTGCATATTTGAAATTTCTCATTATATGACAAAAGTACTCGAGTTTTCTCTTTTTTATCGTGTATACAACCTCACATTCTTTATTCATCCTCTCCGGAACCTCTCTATTGCTGATTCTATCGAGCCAAGATATACGCCACATTCTGCGATAAAACCATATTTCAAATGCTTGTATTTTATCCAAATGATTTTTCTCAAGTGTCCAAGTTTCAATACCATAGAGTAAGATCGAAATCACGTAGCAACGAAACATGCGCATCCAGAGTTCAATGTTGATATTCCGACTACAAAGTAATTTCATCATTTTTACAAACTAGGATCTGGCCGTTTCTATTCGGGCTCTTGTTTTCACTGTTTGATCTCCTGTTTGTTCTAGCCAAGTTCCAAGGTATTTGTAGGTTTGTACTCTACTCTATGATGGTATTTGCGATTCTTAAATTTCTTTGATTATGTAGGGACTTTGTAATTACCATCCATTTGGTCTTATTGAGATTTATTTTCAATCCATAATCATTACAGCTGTCATTCAATTTTTCAAGCAAGTATTGTAAGTCTACGAGGCTGTTTGTTAGCAGGATTGTGTCGTCTGCGTATCTCACATTGTTAACTGTTTCACCATTTATTACAATTCCCGCTGATTCTTCACCCATAGCTTCTCTAAAGATGGCTTCACTGTACATGTTAAATAGAAGTGGAGACAAGATACGTCCCTGTCTCACTTTCCGACGTATCTCGATTTCTTCAGTCGTTTCTATTTTTACTTTTGATTGGCAGTCTGTCCTCATTATAAGTTACTAATTATCCTCACATCTCTCATGTCGATGTTTTTCATAAGAAGAAAGCTGTCGTAATTTTCCATACCTCACCTTATCAAATGCCTTTTTGAAGCCGATGAAGCATGCGTACACATGTTGCTACATATCTAAACAGCGTTGGCAAAAGTACATTAACTCCAAAGAGAGCCTCTCTTGTTCCAAGAATTGCCCGGAAACCAAATTGGGTATTGCCTATATCTTCTTTCAGTTTTTTATATAGTCTCTTATGAATAATCTTTAAGAACAGTTTTAATGTATGACTCATGAGTGCAATTGTCCGATAGTCTTCGCATTCTTTTGCGTTAACTTTCTTGGGGATCAGTACAAAAGTAGACAGCAGCCATTATTTACGGTTTAGTCCATTGTCATGAACAGTGTTGAAGAGGTCTAGGAGAATGTCAATTATTTCGTCATCAAAGAGTTTGATTAGTTCTACTGGTATCTGATCTGGGCCACCAGCTTTACCCGGTTTCATGTCCTCCAAGGCATGCATTAGCTCTGGTTTCAATATTTTTAGATTTTCAGTGTCTTCTTCTAGAACAATATTTGGTGTTCTTTCGGCATTAAATTCTTCTTGGACGTAAGTCTTCCATCTCCATCTCATTATCACCGTTGTGTAAAGCCAATGGACCATTTTTGGTTTTAATCCCCATTTATTTCCAAAGGCTCTTCTTGCCATCATCAAGGTTGTTTTTGCAAATGTTGGTTTCAGGTCAACTTGGTGTCTAGAATCACACCCAAGTATTTGATCTCCTCCTTGATTTGCAAAGTTTCTCCGAAGAGTTGCAGATGATTTATGCCTCCGTGATTTCTCTTCCTAGTGAATGGTAAGAGGCTGGTTTTTGCAGGATTTACTGTAAGATTTTCCTTGTTGCACCATGTCTCGACCTTAGCCAGAACAGTTTGCATTATTTCTGAAATCAAGGGTAATGTAGCCTTCGTTATTTAGGTTTGTGAGGAGTTTGTTATAACCAGATCCCAAAGTAAGGGGGATAGTACCGCTCCTTGCGGGCATTCCCTGGCTGCCGACACCTCCATCTCTTCGCCGCATAATGTGGCTTGTACTTGTCGACTTTGCAGCATGTTTCTTATCCACCTACATGAGGTGTCGTCAATACCATGTCTCTTAGCCGTGTTATGTTATTTTCGAATTCCCCACTGTATATGAATCAATTTCTTAATTTGTTTGTCGCTTCGTAAGAATTGGTCATGCTATTAAAATTGCCGTTTGCATATTGGATACAGTTTTGGTTACATTGCGTCTTTAAAGAATGGAGCACTGTTAATCTTGTTCGTATTTCCCGTGTTGAAATAATTTACGATCAAAGGAGTCTCAAATTTGTTCAAGGTTTTTCTTTGTGCGACGTTTTTCACCGTGCAGACGAAATTGCTAGAAAACATTTCTCAGAATTTGTTTTGCTGCTTTGCAATACGTGGTGATTCCTTCTAGAACGTCTTGCGCAACATTTTAGAATGTGGTGCAATGATTTGAGGGGGTGCAGGTTTCCATTGTATTTTGAAGTCAGTGACAGTCAGACCCTTGAGACAGACGGTTGTAACGTTGCATATTCGTTTCCTTTTCATCGCGGCGCTTCGCTATCCTACGATTTATTACCGTACCGTTTTTGTTTGCTGTAGAGCAAACGCCTTGGTTTTGGACAATTAAAGATTATAATTTCTCCTGTCGAATTTAGTTCGGATACTTGTGATGTAAAAGGAAATAAAGAAATATCGTGCAAGTGTTTTGCTGGAATTTGGTTCGTTCCCGTCGTCCGAAAAAGTCTCTTCTGTCTCCACGCTAACTGACCTAGTTAGAAGCAACTTGTCACTCTACAGGGGTGTAACAGCTACATTTTGTCTCAACGCTGCCCCGAAGAACGCTGTCCTCCGATCCTTTATGGTTTTTCGACCCTACAACGAAATCGCCGTTATATGTGCCTCTACTCCGAACGTCAAAGTAAAGAATTAGTTTTTTTGTTGTGCAGTGTAAAATAAGCCTTTGTTTTTGCTCGCGTCAACTTGCAGAATTTCGCGATTTTGAACTCTTTGTTTTTAGACAACCCAAAAGCGATCGTCAATCGCTATTCATTTATTGTTTGTACAAGATATTAATATAGTATTTTAAGCGATCTTCAATCGCTATTCATTTATTGTTTGTAAAAGATATTAAGATAGTATTTTTTTTTTCCTGTAAACTACGCCATTGACCACACAGATATATCGCAGTATAAATATTGTGAGTCAACGGCGTCGTTACCTGAACGTTCAAGGATTTTCATTGTAATTGTAATTTCAAACCATTTGCGTTATAACTCGTGTCATTTGATTGTATGGTCATATTCTATTTCATTATATGTGTTTTAAAGCTTACTGTCTCTTAGTGTGTCTCTTGTACTTGCTGGTGTAAGAATTTTGCAAGCTTCAAATATATACAGGGTGACAATAATCTACCCGTGTTGTATGGGTAACTTTGTTATTATAAGAGTTACAGAGTCGGTTAAATTACCAAAGTTGGGCAGACTTTTGACGCGAATTTAAGGCCATTTTTGAATTTGACCTAGATTTTCAACTTTTTTAAATATTTTAAAAATACTAAAAATGAACTATTTTTTAAATGTTAAATAATTCCACAGCCGTTTATGCTAGAACATAAATAAAAAATGGTTTTTGTAGATCTTATTACGCAGAATTCAAAAAAATTATCAAAAAAGTCATGGCGCTCTTGATTTTCGAGATATAAACTAAACTTCCATTTTTTTAAATTGCAATCATAGTTGGCCGTAGGCTAATTAAAAAGCTCTTTTTTTGCTGATTTCAAATATGTATAGGTTGTCCTATCTATTTTTATTAGTTAGCTCAGGATTTAAAATAAAAATAAAAGTATGAAATCAAAAATTAATCTCTAGAAAGAATGGCGTGCCTTGGAATTGGAAAGCAAATGCTCTAACAACCTGTTTCGTTTGTTCTTATTATCTAGTAATGATAGAAAACACCAATCAAAAAGAATACTTGAATTTAATTACCAACAACCAATAAATTGATAGCTAATAATAAGAAAATAAATTTACGTGAACCTAAATTAAATGAATCATAATAATGCTTCAAAATGACCACCATTTTCTTGGACACATAGTTCACACCGTCTTAATATTTCACTCTGCACTTTTAATAAGCTGTTATATCTAATTCCACTAATAGCGGTTCTTATTTTAGTTTTCAATTCTTCAACATTATTAGGCTTCTCTTTATAGACTTTGTCTTTAATTGTTCCCCATAAAAAAAGTCGAGTGGGGTTAGGTCCGGAGACCTAGGTGACCATGCTATGGGACCTCTGTTACCTATCCAGTTATTAAATCTTTCTAATAAGTAGTTACAATACAATTTGCGCATTGTGGGCAGGTGCCCCATCATGCTGAAAATAATTAAAATTCTGTATTAGGTTTAATGGAACTTCGTCCAACATTCCTTCCAAGTATTTTTGTATCGAGAATACCATACCAAGCATTTATAGAAAAAACATGTTGATATCGCCTTCCAACCGTAATATCAGGATTTTCCTGCGCCCAGTAAATGTGGCAAATTTAATACTGTGTGGATCTTTTTAC